>JABUQX010073035.1:0-2500 GCA_015478945.1 Trachelipus rathkii
AGAGAGAACCGTCAAAAGAGATAGGAAAGTTGGGAGGTGTTTATGAGAGGGAGATTAGTAGAAGTTGAGTTTTTAAAGAATAAAATTTCCACAAGTTTGAGACGACCCCACCCGGAAATTCTATCCAGAACAGCGAGAATAGAATCGGAAAGATAAAGACGAGAGGCAATTCTAGAAGTAAAAGAAGAGCAGAATTGATGAGTTGAAGATGAAGGGTCGAGTCATCCGGCATACGAGGGATAGAGTTAATGTAGTAGGTTAGAGATCAATTAATGAAAAGTAAGCAGATATTGAGCGAATTTGAGAGAAAAACTAGACATAATAAGCAGAGAAGGAGAAACCAAAGGAAGGGAGTTTTGGAGAGCACAGATAGTAACGCGTGCCCATACACCGGATCAAATCTTTGAGTGATATGTCAACGCCACACACAACAAGTCTTCCCCATTAGTTCCTAAGGGCGGAAAACCATTAAACAGTAAGATAGGGAAAGGATATATCGCAGTAGACTCAGAGCGCCGAAAGCCGTCTGGCAGATCGGAAGAAGTGAATGAGATCCAGATTGATCTAAGAATGAGGTTGAGAAGGGGTTTTCAAAGATCTTAGATAGAATACAAGGTGAGAGCTATAGGGCGATAGTTAGAAGGATCAGGCGGCTTCCTTTTTTCCGGAATCGGTTGGACATGGCGTTGCTTCCAACACTTGAGGGAAATGTTAGTATGAGACATAGAGAGTATATTTGAACGAGAGGAGGGACCAGCACGAAAGCACACTCCCTCAAAACACGGGGGGGAATGCCAACCGGGCCACCCGCCTTCCTAACGCTTCATAGAAATTTCAGGAAGCCCATGCTCCGATCAATGTAATACAGGCAAAGGCAAATAGGACACCTGAGAGTGAGAAGGAGGAGGAGGAGATGCCAGAATCATCAGGGTTGAGTTAAGAGGAATTAGGAGGCCGAAGAGATTGGCCTTGTCAGTTGGAGAATTAGCAACAGAACCATCAGAGCTAATAAGAGGAGGAAAGGCAGATACAGAAGTTGTTAGAAGATGTTTTTGGCAGAGGCCAGAAAGATTGTGTCAGTAGAAACCAAGAGAGGTTGCGCACTTTTCGTTGAAGAAAGCCCGCTTTTGCTTCGTCGAAGGGTATCCCGGCCAACATTCTAGCTGAATGAAAATTAGCAAGATTGATAGGAGAACGAACGAGAATTTTTTCCACTCCCGATACGCACTGTCTCTAGCCTGAAAGGCCAGAGAACAAGCACGATCGAACCAGGGATTATGAGGAGAGAAAGATTTAGTCGAAGAAGGGAATGGAACCTGTTCATTCCATCAGTGATTACAGCTCCACCTTATCCGCAGAAGCTGAAAGCGTCACGCAGAGTCAAAAGCAGTCATCCAGATATATAGTTAGCGTTAAGAAGACAACGCAAGCCTCCAATCGGCCCGATCAAAGTGCCAGAAAAAAACGCGTAGGGCAGGATGGAACTGTAGAGAAAGAATTAAAATTAAGAGATATAAGGTTGTGGTCAGATTTACCAATAGGAGCGAAGGTGGTGTATTTATAGAGAGAAGGACTAGTGGTGAAACATAGGTCAAGTGTGTTCAAGAATGGTTAGGACAATCCGGAACGTTGTGTGGTTTCTTTAATTAGTTGCTCCAGATCGTTGAAATACTAAATGATTCGGCCTCCTCCCCACCTAAATCAGTATGAGAGGACCCAACCATTCAGTGTTGTGTACATTGAAATCCCCTAAATAGAGGACCTCAGTATTTGGATGAGAAGATATAACAGTCTTGTGAGTGAGAAGATATAACAATCTCGTGAGAAGTAAGATATTCAAAAAAAGGCGTGAAAATCTGTTCTGTTAGGAGAACAGTAGCAGAAGCACAAGATTATTGTAGTAGAAGCGAGAGAGATTTTAAGTTAGAAGATTCGAGATTTTCGAGACGTAGATTCTCGAGGCGTGTTACAGAAGTGTTTATGTTTACATCGGCAGCATACTCCACCCTTCAGACGGAAATTATGAAATAAGTTTTAGTTGGATATATTAAACGAGTTAGAGGATGAATTCTTAGCCATCTGTGTCTCAGACAAGAGCAAAAGGTTAGGGTTAGAGTTAGAGAGGTGATATTCCACGGATGCAAAGTTAGATTTTAAGCCGCGGATGTTAGTAAAGTATAGAAAGCCCGCGCCTGTGCAAATCTCTGCCATCACACATGCACACACAACCACACCAAAAAAAAAAACAAACAAACAAAAAAACAGACAAAAAAAAAAAACAGCGTTAAAATTAATTCATATCAGGCGATTAAATTTAACAATTTAGTTATGATTTTTAGTAATTTTATATAAGATTAATTATTCATATTTTTTTTTAGAAATTTAATATTTGGCCCTTCCACTTTAGTATATTTATATATATATAATATATATATATATATATATATATATATATATATACTATATAAATATTAAAATATAATATATATTATATATATAT
>JABUQX010073036.1:0-33793 GCA_015478945.1 Trachelipus rathkii
GTGCTTCTCATGATTGTTGCTCGATTTTGAAAGGTAAAAACCTTTATTTTACGCCAAGGTTTTGAAAATAATAATAACAGAAAGGAAGGAAGTGGAAATTAATACTTGAATGCAGAATATACGTTAAAAAAGTCTGTCTGTATGTATCTTGGGTAAAATATTTGTACAAATGTTCTGTTCCTGCGCTAATTAATCAAGAGTTTTCGATCAAAATATATAGTTACTGAAACTGTGTTGTATAGACGAATTTGGCACGTTTCAATGAATTTGAAAACAACCAAGCAAGAATTAGCAGAAAACTTTCTGGGGGTGGAAGAGAGATTTTTAGAATACGCTATGCTCAACTATTATCAATAAAATCCAGAATAACTAATTGCTGCAATAATTGTTAAATTATACTATATATATATATAAAAGATAAGGTGAAGCATAAATAAGGTAATTACAGGTAAAAATAAATATATTATAAAATTCAAAAACTCGTAACTAAGTGGATATACTATTTTCAATATTCAAAAACTTTTTTAGTCTATGCCTGGTTGAAAAATTCAAAAAAAATACAATTGATTATATGATCGTTGAAATTTTTCGATTAGTTTCTTTGGCCAGACCCAGTGATTAACAGCCTGGTGTGGCAGACAATGGCTTCGAACTAGAAGTCAGTATACTTATAGACTCCTGGTATAGAAAATATTTATCGTATAATAGTACGTTTCCACTCGAGTGAGAAAGACAGCGTCAGAAACTCAGCCTTAATACATACTCTCCAAACCTCTTACTAAACACCTCCGGTGGCCGCATGTACTGGAACGCCGGAGGCTCGTAATGTTTCTTCTATTCTTAGTGCACTGGAGGCCGCGAGATAACTTTTGCCTCACTATGAGGAGTGATCATGGCCACGCTCTCGTAACATACTCTTTCGTTGTGTCTCGTCCGCTGTGAAGTCCTCATTCCTCCGATCGTCGGTGAGCCTTCTCCGAAATTTTTAGGGGGACCCTGCGAGTCTCGTGCAGCCTCGTAAGAATCATCATTGCAGGGCTGCTCCTCGGTCTCTCCGGCAAATACAAAATTTAGGCTTTCTTTAAACTCATTAATTTTATTAATCTTACTTCTCGGTTATACTTATATATCTATATATATCTCTCTATATCTATAGTAACTATCTATTATTATTCATGTTGATCATATCCTCTGCTATCTCTTCTATATTATCTTCACTATTCTACACGTTATCAGTGTCTATTCATATTTATCTATGATGCTAGTACTCTGATATATCACTGCTAGTATAATCCTTCATACGTTCATATATCTTATCTATCCTCTCATTCCTAATACTATCTAGTCTATCTCCTCTTGATTATACGTATATTAGTCTCGTACTTCTCTTTCATCTATCTTATATATATTGTTTAATTCGTTTAAATTCTATATATATATATGATTATATTATATATTTCTAACTAGTATATATTATAATTTATTTATAGTTAATTATATTATATTATTAGTATATTTATATATATAGTATATATATATATATTATAATATAGTTATATAATCTCATATATCTTCTCTATTCATACTACTATAGTTTTTATATATCTCTATTAGATTGAATAACTACTTCTGTAGCAGGATTAATCTTATCTCGGCGAAATATCTTTTTAGACTCACATCGATATGCTTAAATACAGATACCATATTACTCATCAGTTGAGAAGGTAACCGAATTATATCTGCCCATTACCCTCTTCTCTCTTGTTCTACACTCTCTATTACTTCATACTCTGATTACTCTTCCGTATCTCTCTCTTCTTCTCTATGTACGTATTACGCTATATACTCTACAGTCTTGACGTCTCCTCATATATTTAGTCTAACTGTAATAGTATATGATAGGTCTATCTTCTCTCTTCTATGTAGTATTCACCTATAGTAATTATATATATATTTCTGATACTTATTATGTATTATATAATATATATTAATCATGAATATCGATGTATTTCTGTAACTGTCGATAATACTATTTATTATCCTATTACGTCATTATCTCATCTCTCTTTAGTATATAGTATATAATATCGGTCTCTCTCTATTCTTCTATCATTACTGGATAGGTTTATACTGAATTAGTGTGCACATTAATATAATAATAAATATAGGCTTATAAAAATGTAAAGATACCTATAATTAACTTGATCTATATAGTAGGTATTATGTGCATAGTTTTTTTACTTTACTTCAGTTTGTATTTTTATTCTATTTATATATTATTACAGGTAATGATGGTTAAAATAGTAAATAGATATTCATATAAAAAATGAGAGTGAAAACTACAAAAGTAAAAAATGTTTAATTGTAATACTACAAGTATAAATAATGAACTTATTCAGTATAAGTGTTTATTCATAATATCTCTTTATCATTACACTATTATTATTATTACTATATTAACATGCTATCTCAGTTTTAATTTTTAAAACTATTATTATTATTTAATGACTAAATTTAAAATAAATATATTCTTATAATTAAATTTATTATATAATTTATTTTAATTTAATTATTTATTTATTATTATTATTATTTTTTTAATATTATTTATTGAATTATTAATTTTATATTTAATTGTTAAAAATTTATTTATCTTTTATTGCATATCTTTTAATATATATTATTTAAGTAAATATATTAACAGCTTATCTTATATTTATTTAATATATTTGATTATATTATTTAAATTCATTATATTATTATATATATAATTTATTATTTTAAATTATGATATTATTTATATAATTATTTAATAATTGATTATATTTATTATTAATATATTTATAAATTTATACATAGCATTTCTTTAAAAAATCAATGAGTGAGTAAAAAGGTACTTTACTAAGCTATTTGAATTATTCTATTCATGTATATTATAAAATATTCATGTAATTTATTAGATTAAATTATTTTAATATATATTATGTATATATTTATTTATATTATACATATATTTCAATATTTGAATTAGATAAATATTAAATATTTTATTATTATTTATTTGTTTATTTTTATTATTATTTATTTTATGTAAAACAAATTATATTATATATATCTTCTTCCATTAAAATTAATATATATTTAATATATTTACTATAATATATATTATATTATATAATATATTAGTATTATTATATATTAATATTATTATATGATAGGAATATTAATTTATATTATTAATATATATATTATATATATATATATATATATATATATATATTAATATATATATATAGATTATATACTATAATATATATATAAATTATATATATATATAAGTATAATAATATATTATAGTATAATATAATGTATATACTAATATATATATATATAATGTATTAATATTATAGTTCTTTATTTTCAGCAAATCTTGGGCTTCTGGGTTATTTATTATTCAATATAAAACGGTTTTTGGGTACTCTATAGATAACTTAATTATTAAGTTTGAATATTCCTTAGGAAAATATCATTCGGGTCAAACATAACGGGCAAAATCGGGAACACCCTCATGTATCGTTGAATATATGTTACTCACTCTCTGAAGATAAAAAATACTTTCATTTGTTCAATATATTGGTTTTTCTTTAACACAATGGATGGGAAACAGTCAGTTCGATCATGCCCGAAAGGGTTTACCAAACCCCCAGTTACTCATGGGGTCACACATGACATTCTGCTGTGATCCTTTAAAAATAATTGCGACACATTTAAATGAAGACGCTCCTTTCCAGCATTGCTGGCAATTGTTAAAAAGAAAGGTGAAGCAAAAGGTAGTTCAAAAATAAACCTTTAATTTTCAAAAACTCAAGCTAAAGTGGAAACTTTTTCAGTTCCAAAAAACTTTTATGTCTATTGTCAAGTGCAATAAAATTCGAAAATACAATTGATATACATGATCCATTAAAGAATAGGAACCCATTCAGTTTTCTTTGCAAGACCCAGCGATTTCAACGCTCTCAATCGCGACATTGCGGGCAATTTGTTAAAAAGAGAGGTGAAACCCAAAGGTAAGTCTAGGAGAAACTTTAAGTTTCAACAAACTCAGAAGCTAGAAGTGGAATTTTTTCTAGGCTCCAAAAACTTGTTATGTCTATGTCAGGTGAAAAAATTCAAATGCAATTGATTATAATGATCGTTAAATTTTTTCATTAGTTTTCTTTGCAAGACCCAGGATTTAAAGGATTGTCTTTTATCTGTGGTGGAGACATGGCTTCGAGAACTAGAAGTCCCTTCTAGACCGGGAAAATATTTGGTAACATAGTCTAGACTTTGCATTAACGCCAAAATAATCTTAAAAATTGCCTAAAGTGGACGCTTCGTGGCATTTTCAAAATGGGATGCTTACCATGGCCAAGGCTAAATTTATTTTGCCATAATATTAGATTATGGTAACGAAGATAAAAATCAAAATTGTCTAAAACGTATGAGTCAGTGAAAGGATACTAAATACGTACATTATCGACGAACATTATTCCAAGATTTGTTACTTAGACGTTTTAATAAAAGAACTCGAGAAATAACAGGGGACAAGTAATAGTATACTTAGTTACGGGATAACGCATCAAACATGAACAATTACGATTGGAAGAAATTAAATAAGTTATGACAGATAATGAGTAAATGTTTAGGAGAATCAGGAAGCTGTAAATACGTGTAATAAATTTAGATATTTATTGAATATGCCATAAATGAAGAAGAATAGTTTATTGTTCTCTGAAGATAATACTTGATTTAACACTAATGAAAAGACTATGTTTCACGATGACGTTGAACATTTCATCAATCAGAGAACTTGTGATAATGGGATAGTTCACACTTCAGTTATAGAAATGCATGTTAAAATGATGGCGTCTGTCTCCACATATTAACTACAATAGAAGCAGCACTAATGCTTAAAAGGCAAAGTTGACTGAGAGCAGAGATGCGAAAAGCTACAGCGTTTACAGCATTAAAAACAACTTACAAAATTTTAGTATGGCATCATAATAAGTTTCATTAAAGAGATTCCAAAGCCTTAGAGGTAAAGATGTGAGCCTAATTATACTTTAGAGTCAAGAGTCAAAGATGGGGGAAGTTTAACAAAATGTCGATTTGTCACTACTAATGTGATCCTTGCTTCATAATCTAAATAAGGTATTATATTAACGGTAAGTATAATGATGTGTTGCCAGTATTGATCGCGTGCATATATATATATATATATATCTCGTATACGTAAATCTATCTAATACTCACTGGAATACTTCTATCATTTTTATTTTTCTCTATGGATAAAGTCAAGTGGGTAACAAGCTTTTACGAAACCTCACTCTGCAAAAAATTTTATTAAAAAGCACTCTACTTTTTACAACTAAGAATATATATGAATATCAGTATAAAGACTTTGAACTGGAGTGATATTAAATTTTTCTAGAGAAAGGGATTTAGCAATATGAGGAAAAATAAGTTCCATGTAAAAGACAGGGAGAGAATTGATCTAACGTTTGAGAAAATATAAATACTTTTCGGTGTCGTGCCATTTATTATTCGATTATCTGCTAATGTATTATATTTTTACTCTAGAAACTGAAAGTATAATCTGTATATTCAAAGTACTAGGAGTGTATTTGATGTAACTAAGACTTAAAATTGATATAGCAATTCATATAACTCGATAGAAATCTGGGTCGGGAGTGCGTAAATAATTCATGCGCAGTCTTCAGGAATTCTACTACTATTCACCTGTTATAAGTACTATCTTGTCAGTGAAGATAAATCGACTCAATAATTTGACATAGATAATGTGGAAATATTAATTGGAGCTATTAGCCTCAGAAAAAGCGTGTGACAAAAATTAAATAGACAATATACCATCATAACAGCACTCACATTTCAGCCTAAAAATAATCCTATACCAAGAAATTAAAAAGTGATAGAATGATTCATTAAAAGGCATATTTTATCAGATGGAATAAAATGAATATTCATAATAATCTAAGACCGGTAAATCAAGAGTAAGACAGTTAAGAGGACAATTCAATATATTGTTTAATCGGTATATTAGTACTAATTAAATTTTAGCAAGTAATCCGGCTTTACACAATTACGCTTATGCCTTCCTAGTTCAAGCTGCAATGATTATTATAGATGCTTATTTTATCACAGCTATTAGTAAATAATAAAATTTGAGGGTGATATGAGTACATATATCAAAATTAATAGGAGGCATTGTTATTTGAATGATACTTTATTTATATAAAGAGACATATTGTTTTGAATTAATAAATTAGATATTACGTAATGTGATCGGGCTTTTAGTTCAATAATAGTAAAGAGTAAATTTATTTGATTAAAATGATTAAAAACCTGGCCAATTATTTATATTAGTAATTAATGGTATAATATTATATTATATATATATATGATTATATATATCTATATATATATTTATATATTATATATATAAAATAGTCAAACCAATATATTAATCATATATATATATATTATAATGAAATATATTATTTATATTAATTATATATTATATACTATATAAGTATATATATAATAATAATTTATATAATTATATATATTATATATTTTTATAATATATATATATTAATATATATATATATGTATTATATATCTTAATTAAATATATATAAGTAGTAATAATAATATATATACTATAATATTAAATTATTATACTATAGTATATCTATCTTGAAGACCTTCTGTTCTACTATTATCATATAAGTATATTATTATAAATATTATAGTATATGTATAATAATATTAATAAATATAGTTAATTAATAACATTTTAATAATAAAAACTAAATATCTTATATGAAGAAATTATTTCATTTATTTTCTTTAGACTTAAAAGAAAATATAGTAGTATATAGTATATAGAATTGAAGGAATTATTTTTAAAAAACTTTAGGATGTAAAACTGTAAGATATAATTTTATAGCGTTTTAGGAAAAAAAAATTACATAAAAGTATTAATTAGTAAATTAAACAAAATGGTGGTTCGATTCGTAGGAGTTATATTAATAATTAAGGAGATATAAAAAGTAATTATTATTTATTTTCTTGGCTTTCTTAAAACACATTCGATCACGAACATAATCTGTCAAAAACAGACCATTCTAAGTTATAATAAAGAATGATAATTAACACTATTGAAGGTATATATATTATATAAAACAATGTAAATTTTCGAATATATCTATTGACTTTAGAGCATCATTCAATTTTAGCCACTAGATGAATTAATGAATTTCATAAATCTGAGTGTATAAATTAGAAGAAGAGAATTACTTAAATAATATAGAAATTTAGAAGCCATGAAGACCGGTGAAAGATCAGGGTAAGGGCCGAAATATTATTTAAAATTTGGCAGGAGCCGGAGCCGGAGCCAGCAGTCCGGAAGCCGTGAAATCAAATTTTATTAAATAAGACCGGATATCAGCAGCCGGAGTCGAGTAGCACCGGTAATTTTTAAAATGCTTATGGAGAAGGAGCGGAGTAGTGAGAGTACAGGGTAATTTTAAATAGTGAGGGAGTATACTCAGGAGCGTGGAGTTCGAGAGCCGGATAAAAACCTTGCCGTGATCATTCCAGACAGCCCTGACTGGTATCAATTTCGAGTATTTAGTACCGAATTTGAGTCCAACCTACTTGGCAAATTAAGTTAGGTATTATATCTAATAATGAGTACTCATCAAGTATATATTATACTAGATATATAATATATAATACGTATATATTAATACATATATATATAATATATATCATAATATGAAGTATATACTTAAGGTATTACGTAATATATATTTATATAGTATATATATATCATATATATAGTATATTAGTATATAGTTATTAATGACATATACTTATATAAGGTATCGTAGTAGTAAGTATATTATATCATATGAACACTCACATCTACAATACTACTTCATATAAGTAATTATTTGTTATAAGTAATATAATAAGTATTAATATATTTAGTATTTTAATATTAAAGTATATTATATATTAGTAGGTATATAATATATATATATATCATGATAATTAATTCACAGAAGTATAGGTATAGTATATATATAAATTACTTATATATATAGTATATATATAATTAGACGTATATTAAATTAATTAAATTAATAAGTAATTATTATATAGGTATATAGTATATATATATGTATTAGAGTATATATATTAATACTTAATATATTTATATATATCATAATCATATCATTATTATATTATAATATTAATTATAAGTATATATAAATATATATATTATAAAATATTATACGATAGTATATCATTTGTTAATAAGATATATTATACATTAATTTATAATAAATTTAATTATTATATATATTAATATATACTTATATAAAGTATATATTAAATATATAAATTAATTCAGATTCCCATTAAATGTATATTTATTTATTTATTAAATACTTAAATTAATTAATATATATTTATTCAAGGTTGGACTTGATAATTTAGTGAGCTACGTTAGGTACCAGTTGGAATTTCTACTTTAGGGGTGGGTACATAAGACGTTGCGTTGAGTGAGATATTATTAAAGTTGATAGTTCCCATGGATCATTTTTATATAAATCAGTATTTGTACTTTTCAGGAGTAACATTCTCTATAATTATAATTATATACTATAATTATATATATATATATATATATTTTACTAATTTATATAAGTTAAATAATATAATTTAAGTATATTTATCAAATGAATATTATTAATAAGTATTATAGTAATAATTATTATATACATATAATTATATAATTATAATATATATATATATATTAATTAGTATTATATATATAATGAATATATAGTATATATATATATATTAATATATAAATAATATAAATATATATACGATATATTATATAATATAGTATATATATATATTTATATTATATATGATTTGATTATATTACTATAATAAAGATATACGAATTATTATTTATATTAATATAATTTTAATAATTATTATTATATATAATACGTGCATTGGTATATGCTAGCAAACTATTATTGTTATATCTATTGGAGTATATATACGTCACATTATAGATAAAATATGTAGTTTACCCAAATAACTTGGCCTAGGGCGGGGGTGGGGACGATTCGCAGACTGTGAGCACTATCGGGACACACTTGATGCATGCTTTAAATAACAAGGGTTTTATCTGAGTGGGGTACACAACCACAATTTAGAGTATATAGAAAAGACGCCAGGCCGTAATATGTTAGGAGGGTGGGCAACGCTCAGGGCTATAGTGGGCGTTCATAATAGACACATACCTTCCGCTGGCAAAAAAACGGAAAAACAAAACCCTGATAATCTTATATTGTGTAATATATATTGTATTGATCTTTAATAAATATTGTAGGTATAATTGTAGGAACCATAACTTATATTTAACATATTTGTGATTATTATCTTATCTCGTGTACTTCGATTGCTTATTCCTTATTATTTCAGTATTATATATACTTTAAATTAACCCTTAAATAACGGTGTCTGGGCAAAACATATTTATAGGTTCATAGACCTTTTCTTATCACGCAAGGAATTATAATGAGGGGCAAGTGCCCCTCCTCTAATGGACCCACTCACATGCCAAGTGAAATGCCCATAATTATAGCAGAATATTTACTTAATGTTAAGTATTAATTTATATATAATTATTAATATAATATGTAGTATTATATTTTATATATTATATTATATTATAATATATATATATATTATATAGTATTATATATTTAATTATAGTATTATTTATGATATATATATATAACTATATATAAAATTATATTATTATATTATAATATATATATATTTATATATATATATATTATATATATTATATATACTAATTATAATTAGGAATAAATGAAAAATAGCTCACATATCGATTTATTTATTTATCTAGGTTATTACATTGAATTATTCGGACTTAATAACCGATACGTTGTATGACGATATCTAAACGGGTATCGGATATTGTTAGATTACAGCAAAAAATGCACACTGTGTCAGATGAGGAAAACAAGCAAATTAATATTATTAGGGAAATAAGTTTTCCACGATTTTCTTTCAGTTTAAGATATTCATTATTTTAAAAAAAAAAATAATTATATACTTTGACGAACTTATAGAATTATATAATATATATATATAATAATATATATAGAAGAGATTACTTAACTTATAGTTAGAATAATAGTACATATGTCTAATACTAAGGCTTACGTTGATGTATAACGTACAAAATATTAATATAATGTCATAATCTATATTAATTATGAATAATATTATCATAATACATAAATTTATAAGTATAAATATATATAAAATATAAATTGATAAAATATATAGAGGACATCTAAATAATTTCAAGATAGATGTTAGGAGTTTCCGGGCAATGTATAGGATATTAAACTTCTAAGGTTAGGTTTAGAAGTTGAATACGGCATTAATTGGACGAATACCTCATGATAAGAGGATTAGATATCTCTCAGCTTCGAATAAAATTAGCCAAAAGATTTTTTTTGCCTAAAACTTATACTTTTATAACATATTTAATTTCCTTAATTAAGTATCCACATAGCTAAACAGTCTATGTTATAGTCTTACGATGAATCTTATCATTAACTTGAACTTAAACAAGTGAACCGTAAAATGGGAGACTACACCTATATGGATCGAGGAGCGAAGACAGACAAATCCTATTGGCTATACGCGCTGGATACAATCAACGGTTGTCGTAAACCTGCTAAGAACTATATCCTGGAAAGATTGAGATCGGTCTAAATTAAACATAGATAAATTAAATATAGCATTTAAGTAGCATTTAAATTAGCAGCAATAATTTGTATTTAAATTAGCATTTAAGTAGAATTTAAATTATCTGTAATAAATAGTATACCAGAGGAAATATAAAATTGTAGATGAATATTTTTGATATTAAAGCTTTTAATAAATCAAGTGTTACGAGAAGGGATTGAATAAATTATTAATATTTATATATATTTATATAGTATATTATATATTACTACTTAGGAGATGATCGTAGGAACGGGTACCATACAAGCGTAGACTAGTAAATATATAATATATAGTTTATAGTATATAAAAATTATATATTATATTTATATATATATATTAGTCGATGCATAATATATCTTAATAATATTAGTTTGATATTGTATATATAATTAATATAAATAATAAAATTTTATATAAATGTATTATGATTTCTAGAAAACAAATATAGTAATGAATACTATATTCTATATAGATTTTTGCATTCTTCAATTTCTCTACATAGTCAGAAAGAAATAATTAAAAGTTTAAATATTATTTTTATAATTATGTAATTGGTTGAACTGATGTATTATTTTATTTTATTTTATAATATTTATTTATTAGCTTATATTTTATTATAATTATACTTATGATTATATTTATAAATTAATATTATATATAAATTTTTATTTTATATTTTATTTTTTTAAATATTATATTTATGTTAATTATTAATATAATAGATATATGATATATATATATTAATAATATGTAATATATATAAATATAAAATTATTTATATACATATATCGATGGTATTAATTATATATATATATATATATATATTATATATATATATATAGTATATTAATATTTATATTATTATTAATATATATTATATATATAATTATATATATATATACATATAATATATATATATATATTTATATAGATTTTTGCTTATGTGTAAATTAGGTTAGTTAGCTATAGTTTGTGCATTCCATTGTAATTTACTATAACGACTGTAAACTTAAAAACTTTATATATCGACCAGAATTTACTCTACTTATGACTGCGCAAACCATCCCATATTCATATCCAATCCTTTCTTACAAGTAGAATTCTACCTAATAGCAAGACTATTTTATCATTACCGTCTTTTTCATTAACTGCGTAGGTATGCACTGTATATGTCACAGGCCCATATATTTTAACTTTTGATAAATATCTTTTACCATCTACTATAAAATTCAGAATAATTTTCTAATTGTGACCATCTTTCTGTTTCTAGATGATAATATCACTGTACTTATTTTTTGTATTTTCAATTTATAACGGTTCAACTGCAGGAAAGTTTTAAGAACGAACTTAATTGTTAAGAATAAGTATCATGAATGGGACAAATAAGCATAATCCGAGGGAAGCCATATTTCAAAAAATATTGAACAATTTTATTGGTAATTGTATAATTTGCAGAATTTAATTCTTTTCTGAATTTTCCATTTTATTTAAATATTTCCGTGATGGCCACCAGATTGATGTCATAATTATATTAAAGAAATTAATATTAGCTTAACATGCTAGATACTTATTTTATATAAACCTAAAATAATTTTTGCTAAACCCAATTTACCATTCTTTCTAGAAGTCGTCCCTGAGATGCTTCCACACGTCCCAACATAGCCGCACTCCAGTAAGTAGCGATGACGTCTGTACACCCCTTTAAAAAAGTTATTGTTCTTAACTTACAAGTTTAATAAAAAGGGTGTTGATTGATATTCAGATTTATAAACTGAAATTACTAAATCAAATTAAATAATTTTAATAATTTGTTACTGCGCATGCTCCTTTTTACTTGTTATTTTTACTGTAATATTTATTGAATCACTTTATTGAAATCGATACGGGAAATTCTCTTTTCAATATATTAGAACCCAAAAATTTTTTAACCCGAGTATCTTGATAGTGATTTTTTGATGAAGAGAGTCAAGTGGTCTCGAATTGTGGCAATATTTTACGTTGCCATTCCGACATCTTCCCTTCGACCTACTCCTTGCCATGAGTTTCCTGTGTTCTCAATATACACGTGTCTTTTGTATTGGAGTTTTTTATTTATGCTTAATATTATTTTATTCTATTAAGCATTGAGTCCAAATTAACATTTTTCTTATTCATTGCTTTATTACTTAGTTACGTTACTGTCATGTATGTATTTTATTATTATTTATTACTGCTATTTATTTATGTATTATCGTGTATATTCATTTTATTCATTTATTTATACTCACATATTTGACTCTGAGTCAGCGGGTTGTTTTATCGTATGATTGTATGCTAAGGGATTTTGAGGTGAGCTTATGGGTGTTCTTTGGTCTTGTTTTCGATCAAGTCACCGATAAGATCACACAGAGATTTTACTGTTTCCCGTAGGCAGGCGATCGCCTGCACCCTTATAAATAATATCAAATATTGGCTTCGTAGCGCGCTCAGGAGTCTGTAGAGATTAAATGTCTGGTATTTTACGGCCGTTGGGCAATAGTATGATATATGTATCTTGGGATTTTTCTTCCGGCCACCTGCGCGACGTGTTAATATCAGTATGAATGTTATGGCACTGGCCATCGAGGCGGTCCTTCTTTGGTGTTTGGCCCTAACACTTATTAGTTAGTCATTATCAATTATTTTCATCGCCGACCCAATCTGGCGTCGTTACTTTATTTATTATTTTATTGGCGCTCAGTAGAATCCTAGTAATATGGAACGGTTATTCATCCATTGTTCTGTAAAGTGAGTCGTCTATCGCGACGGCCTCCTCTCTAAGTGGGGTTCTCTCGCCTTTAGAAATGAAAGAAATGCCACTATCCAAATATTGTTGGATTATAATTATCGTGATTCTCTGATATACTCTTCTTATGAGAGAGAAGGCAGTATCGCGGATAACTTGGTGATAGTTTGAGTTTATGTAAGTCGGGGTTCAGATTTCACTGGCTACCCTAGTTTGCTGGTGCCTGGAGCCGGTGCCTGCTAATGTAGTCTTTAAACTTCTATCGTAATAACAATCAATGTTTAATGGTTGTCCCTTAAATATGTATTTATATTTACTGGTGTCTGTAGATTATCTGAAATATGATGGGTCTACTCAGAACGTCAATCAAGGAAAAAAAAATCTATCTTATATCTTTAATTTTATGTTATATACTTAAAAAAATAAATTACGTTTTTACATACTGCTATAAGCAATAATCACATTAAAATTCAATATAAACTAAATTTGCCTCATCCTCACTATCTTCCGTAATCTATTGTAATCTATTAGATTTAATGATTCCTGTCCTATATTTTTTACTTATATTTGTCATGTTTATTTACTATAACCCTAATGACGGTAAAATCTAGTAAAATCAAAATAAATCACATTACCCTCCTCTACCCTTCCGTGATATCTTATTGATGATATTCGATCATATTGATATTATATTGCATTCACAGTCAGTCATTTTGTTAATAAAATTGTCATGTTTATAACATGCACTAAAAGCATGTAAATCATTAATCAGTTACATTCAGTTTACCACCATCTCAGCCACCCTCCTGCCAAATTATGTTTTCTTTCTCGTGAATCTTAATTGATATATCTATTAGATCTATTCTTGATTCCTATTATTGATTCAGTTATTATATTTTTCAATAAAATTTTAGTCATGTTTTATATTAATACCCTATAATCATGATACAATCAGTAAAATTCAATTACCATCTCCATACCTATACTTCTCTGTCCAACCATGATATATATTGTATCTATTAATTCTTAATTGATTTCATTTTATCTTTGATTTTAAGTAAAAATATTTTGTCATTGGCTCTTACTACCATATCCTCTATAAGCAGTGAGAGAGTGCAATTTACTGAATCAGAGGTCCGCGAGGTTTCTACAGTTCTAATGCCCTCTCCATGGCGAGCGCAATGATCTATTTTGGAGACTCTCTTGTATCGTCTTCTTATTTTTATCTTTCTTATTTGATTTTTCTAAGTTAGATATTACTTTTGTACTTAATAATTTTTGTCATCACTTTATTATATTTATTGTTCTTTATTTTGGTGTTTCTCTTATCTTTTGTCTCTTTAATATCTCTTTCTTCTTTTTAACCATAATCATGTTTTGCTTCTTCACGTTTTATACTTTTCATAAAAATCTCTTTGATGTTTTGCTTTTTTACGTGCCCACACGCCCATCGCTATTCTAAATCATGTAAATTCATAAATCATCTAATCTAACCACCAGACCCTATAACTCCACCCACCCCTTGGCATCTATTGATTCCAAGTCCCATTTCGAACGCTATCTTTTTGCATTATCACATAGCCTTTTCTTTGTATACCCACGATTCATCATCCCGAATCCATATTGTTAACGTAAAATTATAGTTTCACAATCTATAACAGCTACTCATTATCATCATCTGAACTAAGATAATATTCCAGTTCATTTTTTTTTACAATTCTATATTATCCTTATATCATCTTACGTTATATATTATATATCTGGTATATCTATTTAGGACAAAAGTTTTCTCTCACTATCTTTAACAACTCAGTAGAATTATTAACTAACCATAGCATAACGATAACACAGTGAGCTATTCGTCTTCTTTTTCTTAACTATCATACTTTCTATACTATTTCTTCAATTTAATTTTACCCCATATTACGGGCTTATATCTTCTATTATCTTACCCACAGACTCTATTCTCTTTAACGGGGTAGAAATAGACAAACATAGTAAAGTTTTAATCCTCTGTAGAACGCGTCTCATAGAACGTAGGGATCGATACTAACTCACACAACGTCAAACCAGACAAAATAACGCCTATCTAAGTTTACAATTAATACAAGAGACCCATAGAAGGAGTAAAAACAAGTTTTCATTTTTATAAACATATAATTATCGTAAAAGCGTTATGTTAAAAACAAATGCTTCTTATTTTATAAATATATTAATTCACTAATCATAGGGACATCCATGGATTTCAACATAAGCTGGGTACGTTTCTTATATATCTCTAGTATATTCACGACCCTTTTTAAATTGATGTATGTAATATTTAATAATGAATTTTTCGTTCAAACTTATTTTCATCTTTTTTTTTTCTATTTCCACTCTCACTTATTTTTGTGCGGTTTTCCAAACAGCACTTCCATAGCAGTTTCTCTCGTTACTAACACTAGCCCGTAGTATACGCTAGATCTCGTTCTCCTGTCCCGCTCGATAGTTTTATTATAGCGCACTTCCTTGAGTTAACTGAGTTAGAGGGCCAGTGCGAAACACACATGTCCTTCGGTGTTAAACTATCAAGATTACACCATGCGCTATCTGAATTAAGTCCTAGAGTATGTCAACATCGTATGGACGATATGTTGTTAGAATGCGATATACTTATTTTATATTCATTTTTTATTTTACCATTATAATTTTTCACATATTTTTCATATTCGTTGCACTTGGGTTTCTTAGTCCATTGCGTCCGTTCTTGGTACTCGTGAGAAACGCTATTTACAACGTACGCCAGAAGGTCGGCAGCCATTTCGATGGGTTTACTCCAATAGTTGGGGATACATCGAAGCTTGTTATATTACGTCGATCTGTCTCTTATACGAAGGAAAAAAGCATCTATCTTTCTATTAGAATCGTCTCTATCGCTGTCTTCCCCATTAGAATATGTGATCTCAACTTGCGATCTCCGATAACATCAGATGTTAACGTCATCACTATTACTTCTCTTATTCACTTCATATTATTGCTGCTTTTTATGCGTATATTTCGACTTTAATTTGTGAAGTTTCTTTCAACACAAAATGTTAATATATTTAGTAATATTTTTTATTTGATATCTCTTGGCTCATATTGCCCTCCTGAGTGTTCTCATAATCAGTTTCATTATTTACTGATCATTACGTTCCTTACCTTCATTATTCTGACGATTTTACTACATCAGTGTATAAGATATCTAACAAACAGCCAGTAAGTAGATGCCCGGGAGATGTCTATCGTACCTAAGCATCAGTCGGGAAAAAAATTGTCCCTAACATTATTTATTCTGATAATAATTAAGATCCTTGATAACAATCTTATTATATGTTAATTAGATATGAAATGTACTTAATTCACTCCAGAATAAGCAAGAAAATAAGAATACGTAATCTTTTTTTTATTACGATATAGAACTCATATCTAGTTCATAAGTGCTATATAGTTTTTCTTCGGCTAGAAATTCAATCACAACAACATTATAATTCTAATTAATAACATGTTTATTCTAATGGTAATATATGAATGTATTATCATAAGGAGTCCTATACAGCCAAATTGACTGTGAAACCCTGTAATTTTTAGATCAAAACCAAATTTAGATGGTATGTTAACTTTATATATATAATTAATTAATTATTAATAATATTATATATTATTAATATATTTCAATAATATTAATAAAATAATAATATACATGTATAATAATTTTATTTTTCCAAAGCTGGTTTATTTTTTATAATTAATTGTAACGTTGGCATTTAACTATTTTAAATGTAAATATAGAATAATAATAATAATTAGATAATAATAATAATATATATATAATAATATATAATTAATTACATAATAATATATAATATTAATATTAAATAATAAATAATAATAAATAATAATAATAATATAATATAATACATAATAATAATAATCAGGGCTGCGGAGCGAGAGCGCAGACAATTCATTCTCCCGGCTCCGGACTCCGTCCGGCTCCAAGCATGTTTAAAATTACCCGCTCCGACTCCCGGCTCGGGGCCTCTAATTTTTATTCCCCCGCTCCGACTCCGGCTCCGGCTCCAGCATTTTAAAATTACGCGGCTCCGACTCCCGGCTCCGGCTCCCGGCTCCACCCAAAAATTGTTTCGGCTCCGGCTCCGCTCCGGCCTCCGGCTCCGAACCCTTGTTATAATTCCTTTTCCATTTACAGTCATGAAATCATTAATTCTGATACAAATTTTTGAGGGTATGAATGAAAATTAAATGTTTGTTAATAACATATCTTTATTAACTTAAGAATTTAAAACTTAGAAAATATTCTTCATAGAAACATTATAGAATTTTAAGAAAATTCCATGAAAAATGAATACATTCCTTTCGTCCCTAAATTTTAATACTATTTCCTCTTGAAACGATGAACTGTGCCTCGTAAAGTATCTACAGTCAATAATAATTATATTTTTATTATAATTTGTTTTCCTAAAAAGAAATAATAAAAAATCTTTTATTTTAGTATTGTCATATCCACTTTTGAAGGAGGTTTCCTCAATTGAAATTAGCAGACTTTTTTCCTCTGGTACATTAATTTTTTATTGAACATCTGTACTTCTAATTAATGAATATTATTCCAATATATGATAACATACGAATATTTATATTATTACCTTATATATATATATCTTCAAACATATTATTATATATATTCTTAATATAATATATAATATATAATTATAAATTAATTATATATCAAAATTAATTAATAATATTATCTTAAATTATTTTATTTTATATCTAATTGTGTTTTTTTGTTTTTACCTTTTTTTGTATATTGTTTGATTTCAATTATGGTCAATTTCTTGTTCATTGGGTTTTTCTGTTTTTTTTGTTTTCGTTGCTGTTGTTGTTATTATCTTTTTGGTTTCCAATGTTTTTTTTATTATTTTTTCTTATTTTTTTTTTTCTTATTGTTCTTTGTTTGTTTTGCCTGGTTTATCTTTTATTGCTTTCTTATTTTGTCCTGTGTTTTGGAAGTGTTGCCTGTTTTTTAGTGAATTTTTTGTGGTTTTGTTTCATGTCAGTAGTTTGGTTTTTTTTCATATTTTCTTTTATTCTTTTTTATTCTTTTCATATCTTTTTTTTTACCTTTTATATTTTTTCTTTTTTTTTTTTAATTTGTTGTTTTGTTTTTTTTTTATTCTTTATATTATTGTTTTTTTTTTATATTTTTTTTTTTTTTTTGATTTAATTTTTTTTTTATTTATTTTTTCATTTTATTTTTTTTTTTTTTTTTTTTTTTTTTTTTTTTTATTTTTTTTTTTTTTTTTTTTTTTTTTTTTGATTTTTATTTTTTTTTTTATTGTTGTTTTGTATTTTTTGTTGGGGTGTGTTTTGTGTTTTTTTTTTTTTTATTTTATTTTTTTTTATTTTTATTTTTTTTTTTTGTGTTTTGTTCTTGGTGGGGGGAGGAGTGTGGGGGGTTTTTTCTTTGTTGTTGGGGTTACTTGGGTTGGTTTGTTTGGTGGTGTTTTGTGTCGTTTGCTGTCGGTTATTGTGGTTTGTTTTGGGTGGGGTGTTGTGTTGGGTTGGTGGCTTGGTTTTTGTTTTACTGGTAAACTCGAGTATTTTTTTTATGTTTTATATTTTGGTGTTTTCTTCTTGGTTGTTTGGTGTTTTTTTTTTCATTTTTTATATTTGCCCTTTTTCCCGGGCGTTTTTGCGTATCTTTTTTTCCGGTCGTCTGGCTTGGGCTCCTTTGTCGCCTCCTTTTTTTCCGCTTGTTTTTTTTGCCTCTTCTCGGCTTTTTCTGGTCTTATAATGGTTTCATATTATGAACAACGATTCTTTTCATTGCATTTTTTTTGGCCTTTT
This sequence comes from Trachelipus rathkii, assembly GCA_015478945.1. Lineage (NCBI taxonomy): Eukaryota > Metazoa > Arthropoda > Malacostraca > Isopoda > Trachelipodidae > Trachelipus > Trachelipus rathkii. The sequence continues at coordinate 19,577 of JABUQX010073036.1, forward strand.
TTTTTTTTTTCCCTTTCGTTTTTTTGTCTTTTTCTTTATTCTTTTTCTCCCTTTTTTTCTTTTTTCTCTTCTTCATCTTCTTCTTCTATCTTATCTTCTCTTCTTCTCACTCTTTTTTTCTTTTCTTTTTTCTTTTCCTTTCTTTTTTGTTTTATCTTTTTCTTCTTTCTTTTTTCTTCTCTTCTTTTCTATTTCTTTTCTGCGAGCGCGCCGCGCGCGCCGCGGGCCGCGATTCTCTTTTTTGTCCCTTTTCATCTCATTTTTGCCCTCGTTTCATTCCGTCCTTTTCTTTTTTCCCGCCCTTGGGACGTGTTACTTTGTGCAGTTGTTGCCCTCCCCGTCCACCTCCCCACTCTCCCTCTTCCTTCTCTTCTTCATTTTTCTCCTCCATTCGTCTTTCCTTTTTCCACTGCACTTTGCCTTTCCTTTTGAGTTTCCCGTTGTTTGGACGTACGGTTTGGCCCGTGTGATTGCGTTGGGCATCCACATGGCCATGATGCCTCACTCGCCTCCTTCATTACTAGTACTTGGCATCGGGTTTGCTTCTCCTCATTCTGCATCTCCCTGGACCCTGCATTCAATTTTCTTTCCGCTCTTCGACCTGCCCTGCACAGGCCCCACCTCCATTTATTCTTCCTCTTCCTCATCGACTACTTTATTCCCCCACACCGGTCATCACTGTGTTCACCATCTCAATTATTCCCTCTTGTATTGTCTTCCTCTTCATTTGTTTTCGTTTTCCCCTTCGCTACACTCTTTGTCATTTTTTGCCTTCCATAACCTCTTTTAAGCTCTTTACACCTTTTTCTTCTTTTTCTTTTTATTTCTTGGTTATTGTAGAAACAAGAACAAGTTCAATTAATTGTTTTTGCCAATTCCAGTCAGTAATATTCCACACGTCCTCGCTCACTATTCCCTACTTTCGTAGGCATACCTTACTTAGTTATTTCCAGATTCATTCTACGGCGTATGTACACCGTACACACAGCTTTTCAAAGTTAATGCAAATAAGAAAGTTAAAATTGCTTGATTCTATTATCCATGGATTGCTCCATTTCTTTGTCATTATGATTCATTTTCCTCCTTTTTTCTCTTTTTACTACAATTCTAACTTGTTCGTACAATTTCTTATTAATCTCAGAACAGGCCAAAATTCTGTATAAGTTATCTTTCCTTACTCCTGTATTTCAATATTATATTTATTCCCCTAAACCACTTTTTCTTCTTTCAAGACTAATTTTACAGCTCTTCCATATATAAAATTCCATTAACCTTTTCTCAAATTTTAGAGCTTTATTTAAAATTTCCAGAACTCTTTTTTTTCATGGGGGTAGAATGGGCAGATCCTTTTGCAAGAAAAGCTCATTCCTAAGTAAAATTAATAAACCTTTAAATCTTTATTATTATTAATTAATTTACATTTTTATTAAATTTCTTTTAACATTAATATTTTTTATAATAAAATATTACTTTTATTATGTTATATACACAAATCATTTTTCTTTCTTGAACTTATGAGGGGACAAAATGTAGGCACTTCATGGGGGGAAGAACTAAACTTCTGAGGGAGTTCCCAGCCCTTGGCAGCTGTTGAAAATAGTCCCTCTTCTAAGAGGTAAGATTGACGTGTTCATTCAAAAACCTACTATTTGCTGGAGTAGTTTTGAAAGTCTATGAATATATGTCCCAATTTTTGGAAACTGTTGAGTAAAAAAAAATGATTGGTATTTAATACAAGTTAAAAACTTTTGCATTCTCACAAATCTCTCTTTTGAGGATTCATATTATAATAATTTTATATTATATATATATATATATATATATAAATCATATAATATATATAGATTATATATATATATATAATATATATTTATTTATTATATATATATTTATATATCTATCTATATAATTAAATATCAAAGTGGAGATGTATTGTCGCGTGGGAGATAGATTGATAAGATAGATGGATAGTAGATAGATAGATAGAAATTTGATAGATAGTAGATAGTAGATGATAGATGTAGATGATATCTTTGTGATATAAATGGAAATTTTTTTTAATGAAAATTTGCTTTAGTATGTAATTTTATTTTTCAAAATTTACTAATTTTAAATAAATTTTCAATTGTATATGAATTTAACTTCTTATACATTTTATATTAGATGTAAAACCTTTACTAATTTTTATTTCTACTTTTCTTCTTTTTTCTTCTTATTCTTCTTCTTTTTCTTCTATTCTTCTTTTCCAATTTCTTTTTTCTCTTTCTCATTTCTCTTTCTTTTCTTCTTTCTGCTTCTCTCTTCTCTTTTTTTTTTCTCATCCTCTTCTCCTTCTTTTTCTTCGTCTTTCTTCTTCTTCCTTTCTTTTTACTTATATCTTGATTTAAATCTTAATGGATTTATTTCATAAATAACTCATTTATTTGTTGGGATTTATGATAATTAGGGAATATGGGGAAATCTTGGGTGGGTGGAAATGACGATATATAAAAGGATCTTGATAGAGTATGGAAAATGAGTAGCACTAAATCCTTCTAAGTATAAATTCATTTGGGTTTTAATTCTTATCTTTTATCTTCTGCTTGTCAAGTTGTCGCTCAGGTCACTTACCTATCTGCACCTCGTTGAACTTGGAGCGAAATCAGGCTCCTTTCCTTGTTAATGTTATATGTTCCTCAAGGGTTCTGTTTTATCTCCAACTTTATTCTTCTTTTCATCAAACTATTCTTCCCCTCAACTTCTAACTTCTAACTCTGTCCCCTTCTGGATGCCGGCAAACTCACCTCTAACTAACTTGTATCTTTCCACTCAAATTTCAAAATCTGCCTTCCCTACTAATATGTTGCATCCATAGCAATTAGCCTCTACGTCTTCAAACTTCCGAACTTACTTATTCTTGCCAGACCTGGATGGGATTTCCCGGCTGGGAGCCGCCACACAACTTTGTGCAAATCCAACTCTTTTGAACAACTTCGAACTACTTTACATCCCGCCCTCTCATAAACAAACCAATCCTACCACTTCCTTATTTTTCTTCGACGTTCTAACGTCTTCTATGCAAATTGACAACATAAAACATCTCTTCAGCGTCACTTGCAACATACAACAAAAAGTCTGATCTTGGAAACTCAATATACATAACGGTTGCTAAAGGTGGCCTCAAAAGAAACTGGGAGTTTCTTGTTTAGTTGGCGGGAATTTTCTTTACTTCTGCACAAGCTAATCATCAGTATTTTCGCAAAAGTTTTGACTCCTTTAACACCATCGGAGTACTGTTCTCATATCTGGGGGGGCTCCGGCTCCAACCTTCCTATGGATGAGTTTGAGTCTAAAGCTGAGAGATAAATTAACTGTCCCCTACTTTCTCTAACTCTCTTGACCCTCTATCTCTGCGACGTGAAGTTGGTGCTTCATCCCTTTTTTCTATAGGTACTACAACGGTAAGATGCTCAGAGGAAGTTGGCCTCACTCGCATTCCACCCTTCCATTGCGTTCGCCACTTGGCATGACTATTTATTGCCATCGACTTTCTGCTTGCATGAAAACCCTACGTGAGCAATTGAATAATCCCAGACTCGTTCTGTTTGTGGTGCCTCCTTCTTTCCTACCACCTCTGTTTTGTGCTTGGAAACATCCTTGCCCATCTTCTGTTGTTTTCCTACTCTTCTTTAATTCTCTCCCTCTCTTGTAAAAACGCCACGTCTGCGCTCAGCTGAGAGATTTGCGTTAGGCTTTGGGCTAGGTGTGTGTTTTCCCATTTATTATTATTTTCTGTCCCCCCCTCCCTTGAAAAGGGCTCAGCCCGTGAGTTGTGGGTAATTCTGTAAAAATATATATTATACTACTATTATATATACTTATATATATTAAGTTTACTTTATCCTATATTTATATATATTATATACATTTTATAATAATATATATACTTTATATATATTATCTTATTATTTTATATATATATATATATATATATATATATTATATATTTACTATATTATTTTACTTTTATTTTCCTTTATGCTCTTTATTATATATTTATATATATACATTTACTTATTATCTTATATATATAATTTTATGTATATGTCCTTTCTTCCTACCTTTTTATAATAATATATTTTCTCTTTGAACAGCAAGCCATTCATGTAATATAAAAAATCTGAAATTTTCAATTGTTGTTTAAAAATAAAACCATCAATCAAATCCCCTTTAAACGCAATGTCTCTTACCGAATTTCCGTTTTTTTATTATTTTTTTAATAATCTATTATATATATCCTATAGCCTCTCATACATTCACATAAATAGGAAGGCATCAAGCTGTAATGGTGCAAAGCGGCATCTTTGCTACAAATTTTAGGATAGCAGCTTTTCGCTATTGCTCTTGTGTTGTTTTACACTGATTAACTTTGATTTCCGGTCGATTTTCATTATTCCATCTACTGACCTATGGAATCAATATTCTATATCCTTTTATTTTTCTAACAAGAGGATTTTATGGTTGAATGTCTTTTACTAGTTTTAATTGTTCTTTTTTTTAGTTTTTTTCTTAATTTCTGCTTTTTCTCATGTCTCTAATTTGGTTTCTTCTGAATACATGTTTGATATATGTGATCTTTTTTCTTTTCACTCTAACTCTACAATATTCTACAAGGGAGGATTCCTGATAACTTTTGTCTGAACTTTATTCTCGATTCCGCGCCCAGAATTTCTGTTTCGTATGGCCGTTATTCTATATAATGTTCTTCTTTCCTAGTTAGTCAAAAAACATTCTTTTTTCTCCTTAGCTAAATATCGATTCTTTCAGTTCTTCTTGGGAAACGGAGAGTATTGTATTGTGAATTTTGTCGACATATATACACTATTTATTTTCAGTTAACATCTTTTTTTTCTTCTTCTTTTCATGGAACGACTTTTATGGAATGTGTTTTGCTAAAATCCGTTCTCTCTATATAAAAAAATTTTCTCCTTGAGTTCAAGTTCCTTTTCGATTTGAATCCACTTTTTTTGCCTTTGTAAATGTAATGGGTTGTTTTACTTATAATCTTCTTCGAATTCCCGTGTTTTTTTCGATTTGTTCTCACTGTTTTCCTTATCCACTTGTCTTCAGAGAGAAATGTTTTTCCTAGTTAAAGAGTTACCCTGGCAGCTCTATCATTATCCACTACTTTTATAATCTTTTAGTTCTTTTCAGTGAAGCCTTTATGACTTTTACGTAGATATCAAGACATCTTTTTTGTTATCTTTTTTCTTCTTCTTTTTTTCTTCTTTTCTTTTTCTCCCCTTTGTCTCTTTTGAACACCTTCTCTATTTACGATTGCTACTTTTGCATTGCTTGTATTTGTCTATGAACTTTCCTCATTATTCCTTGTATGTATTCGTGTCTTTTGCTTTTGCTATTTTGATTCTGCCGAGTTTGTTTATGGACTGGTGCGCCCAACTTTTTGCTTTCTATGACACCACTATACAACAACTAATCTTCATACTTCACTTTTGCCTAACTTCTTTGCTTATAAAGTGACAATTTTTTACGTAGTATTATTATCTGTGCCTGGTTTTGGTTTTCGGAAATTATTCCAACCTTCTCTAGTTTTATTCAATGTTCATCTTCTGAACAAATATTACTTTCTTCCCGTTTTTGAACAGTTCCACATAAAACTCAGTAATTCTTTCTACATTTTATATCCAAATTCCTATTTTCCTGCACCCTCATTTGTTCCTTATTTAATTTTTCAACTGTACGTACGTATCATGTTTGATGCGTTATCCGTACTAAGCTAATTACTGCCCCGTTCCTTCGAATTCTTTTAAGATGTCCAGTAACAAATTCTTGAAATATATTCAATAAAACCATTTTAAAGTATTTTTTTCTTTTTTATCTGCTAACCATTTTAGAAATGTTTTTTCTATCTTCGTCCACTATATAATATAAATTATGACAAAATAATTTAGCTCTTGCCCCATGTGTTAAGTATTTTTCTATTTGGTCTAATTATGGCACGAAAGCGTTCCCGTTTATGGCAATTGTTTAAGCGTTTATTTTGTGGTTGTTCTATTTTTTGTTCTTTTCTTTCTAGAATCTCATTTCTTTCCTTACACTATTTTTTCCATCTTAAAGAGCGGATTCCCAAATCGAAACCATGTCTCCGCACAGAGCTTTAAATCCTGGTTATCGTTCATAGAAAAGCACTAAATGGAGTCACTGATCTTTAACAACTCATTATTTATACAATTGTATTCCTTTGAATTTTTCATTTTAACAATATAATTCAGTACATCATAGTTTTTATCTGGCATACTAAGAAAGTTTCCCACTTTAGTCTCAGTTTTTGAAATTAAAGGTTTCTGTCTCCCTGATATCCGTAGCTTCACCTTTGCTTTTATACAATTGCAGCAGATGTCCCTTGGATGATATGCGTTTTATAATGGTCCGCATTATATTTAAAGGATCAATCAGATGTATTGTGACCGCCTGAGTAACTGGTAAGTAGGTAGAACTTCTTTTGTGGCCATCGATCGATATCTGATCTGTTTCCCATTAACTGTGCTAACAATTTCATACTTGGACAAATGTAAAGTATATTTTTAATTCTATCAGAGTGAGTAATAAATATTCAAATACATGAGGTGTTTCGATTTTGGTTTAGTTGACATGTTTTTTCTTTTTTATTTTTTTACGTTAATTAACTTTTTATCTATAGAAGTATTCAAACTCTGTGAAATCTTCTTTTTTGTTTTCTATGTATTGTAATTAATTTCAATATATTCAACTCCAATTTATTTTCTCTGGAAAAAGTAGAATATTTGATTTTATTTTAGTTAGTAATATTATTTATACTTTATATTTATTATATAATTATTTTAGTTAATATCCATATTTACTGATGACCTATGTTATACCATTTACTTCTTCTTCCTTTCTTCTCTTTTCCTTCTTCTTCTTTTTACCATTTATTTCTTATTATATCATTTATTTCTTCACTTACTTCAACTAGGAGACATTGCATAGTTGTATTATTTATCCGAGGGCCGGTCGGGGCTCGCTGGGCTCACTATATAGACTAGCGGTATCTATGTCATTTTTACTGTCAATAGTGCCCTATATACGTTTATATATAGGTTTAAGCTAATAATCTATATCATAATAAAAATTATACTTGCATACTTCTCGCCTTCGATTAGGTTATTACTATGATAACTTACCGTATCTATCATATATTACCTTATACTACTATCCAGTGATGTATATAGTGCCTTCTAGTCGTATATATAGTATACTTATTTGTTATTAGTAACTTTAATATTAATACTCACTATTTATGATGTGAGCTATTATGCTGTACTATATTCTTATATACTATTATATCCCTAGCTTCGACCCCTTATATATAATTATACTCCAATACGTGATGATAGGGTTAGTATGTACTATGTATTGATGTAAATCTCACTGTAGTTAATATAAACCATTAAATAATATTCTTTCATTTTCGTATTGCGCTCGGCCAGTCCCGGATGTGCAGGCCTTCACCTTCTTAGTTGGTGTTGCGGTCTCCGACTGGGCCTCCGGCTCCGTTGCCTGCTCCAGGATATTCGGTCGGCTGTTTCTATTAGAGATTTTTCGCCCCGTTTGATTAATCCGTGGACTCTCTCGTTTGCCGGCTGTCCGCAGTCTCCACATGAGTGCTTCCTGTCGCTTCTTGTCAAGCCCCCTGTGCCAGTCTGTAATATTTCGGGGTACCATTTTGTGGTTTTGGCGCTCTCGCCTCCGCGTCTCTGCCGCTTTCGGCTTCTCATGCTTGATGGGGTATTCCGGTGGTCCTCATAAAGGTGGTTTTTGTTTTTATCGCAGTTCCGCCGACTTCTTCTGTGTTCTTTCCCGGCTTTTGCCAGTCATGTGCATTTATGTGCCTGGTCTTTTTAGCGTTCTTATACGTGGCTTTGTTTTGGTGTGCGTTTGAGGGTCCGTTCTTTGGTGTGTCGTTTTTTTCATTTTTCTTCTTTGATTCCCCATTAAACCTTGCGTGTCTTCTTTTGGTTTTGTTGCCGCGGCTGTTGGCTGCGTCTCTTCCTTGGTGTGTCTCACGGCCGGCTTTTTGGTTTCTCGGCTTGTTGGTGTGTTTCCGAGGTGTCTCTGGTTATTCCGCATGGGTTCCGCCTGCTTGATATTTATAATATACAAAACTATAATTTGTAAGCATGCATTCAGTAATAGAGTTGTTATATTTTGGATAGATGATGATATAATTTGAATAATAATAATAATAATAATAGAAGTTATAAATTGAATAAAATAATAATTAATTAATTGCGACAGGATATATTATATATAGTTATATTATAGATAATTATATAAGTATTATATATATTATTATATATATATATATATATACATATAATATATATATATATATATACGATAAATCATATATATGTATATATATATATATATATATATATAATAAATTATAATATATTGTAGGTATATATATATATATAGTATTTATTATAGGTTCAATATGTATTAAAAAATAAGTTAACATATAATGTTTTTTTTACGATAGCTTAAAGATCTATTTTAAAAGGTTAACATCTTTTACACGAGGTTGAGACTTTGATAAGGGGATGAAATGAGATACTCTAAGATTATTTTTTCTAACACCTTCTCGAATAACATGATCCGTTTTCACAGAGTACATATGTTAAGTTCACGTTTAGACACGTAGTATTATTTTGTTTCTTAGATATTCAGGTATTCACTGGATCTAATGAATTATTATTTAAGATAAAATTAGAAATTAGAAAAGAGATAACGTTTAATGACCTTATAAAACAGTTAAAGCGAGTTAAATATTTTTCCGACGAAAGTCTACTAAAACTGTTCGGTAGAGTTTAAAGTACCTCCTAACCCATTCTGCAGCATGGCGACGATATACAGAGTAGTTCTTTCTTGTAATTACTGATTCATAAAATAACGGTGGCTTGTTACTGTATTTTTTTCGGTGGGAGTTTTACAGATTGATTAATATCATTCTATCAGAAGATCAGAACCATCTGGGTTTCCTTTGTATATAGATCTGGAACCCCACACGCTATGCATGTCCGTTAGTTTTTTGTTTTTTGGTAGTTTTATTTTCTTTTCATTGGAGGGGAAGTCTGATGTGACCGTTCTCAGTTGGTATTATGTGGTCTGTGTATTTTTTTTTGAGGCTGATATTTTTTTTTTTTTCTTGTTTTTTTTTTTTTTTTTGCGGGGAATGTCTACGTTTTTTTTCTAACAGTATGTGTGTGCATTTTCTATGTTTTTTTTTGTGGGTGTTTTTTTTTTTTTTTTTTTGTTTTTTTTTTTTTTTTTTTTTACATGTGATAATATTAGATATCATCTTTTTGTTAATACATAATCTACTTATATCCTTTGCTGATTTTTTTATCGTCGGTCAAGTCCACATAGTTATTTTTGTTTTTTTTTTATGTTTTTTTTTTTTCTGTTTTTTTTTTTTTTTTTTATAACGAGGTATGTTATGCTTGTTTTTTTACTTCAGCGACAGCAAGTCCTCAAGCGGATAGTATATATAAGTTAAAAATTAAGTGATAAATTAAACACAATTTTTTTTTTAGTTCCTATGACATGGAAGGGTTAACATCCGTGTTGCGGTGTATAAACCGAGTTGAAAACGATTCTCTTTTAGAGTGTTCTCTTTACTGTCTGTCTTTCGTTCGTTTTTTTTAATGTCATATTTCTGTTAGTCATCTAATCTAACGAAAATACTATTCCCGTTACATTTTCATTCTAATATATTCTTTTTTTCGCTTTTCTTTCATTTTGTTTTTGTTTTTCTCTGAGGCAGCAATTATTCCTTTTTTTTCCGTATACATGCTACCTTTTGACAACTTTTTTTATACAGAACTCATTTAACGACATTCTTTATTATTATCTTTACGTAATAAATTCAGTTTATTTAATTTAACAAAGTTTCTTTGCTCTTCATGAGACTGACAACGGGTTACAGATAACCATTAATATTAGTGATGTGAACTAACAATACTAGGTGATACAATTCTTAGCAAACGTAAACCCTAATAACCCGTAAAGTCTTCATACCTTTCTCTTTTTGTCTGTTCCTTTATCGAAGACATTGCAATCGCTTAATATAAGATTCTTTTTACCGAAATCTTTTAGGGCTGTCCCAAGCATATTTACTTATGCATGTGTAGGGTTATCCTTTTTTCATTTTTATAACATTAGAGCTCAGGGAATGCACTTCCTACAAATTCTATTATAACACTATATCTCATTCTTACGATACATAATCCGAAAGAACTCTCTTTCTCTACAAATCCATTTCGGAAGCGAGACAATACAGAGGCCCCACTTACTTTGGGATAGATACACAAGCATTCCAGAGATGATGCATGAAGACCATCACGGGGGTACTCCTACGAAAGGGAGTGTATAACGGTTTAATTTTCGCTATGGTAATAAAGTACGTAAAGCATAACACATCTTCCCGAGAGAAACTCCTAAGGCGGAGGAGTCCACCAAGGGGCAGGAAATAAGGGTGTGAATGCCGCAGAATGGAGGATCATCCACAAAGGGGGTGTATAGCGGCATTACCCCTGCCAAAAAAGAAAAGACTCCCGCTTTACATATCTCCCCGTTCTTTTGGATGCGAATCCCCCCCCCCCTTAATTTTCTCCTTCACACACTTTCTGTGGGCTCATCCCCTTGAAGGATTTCTTCTCGGGAAGAGATGTGTTAGCTTTACGTACTGGGGAAGCACAGCGTGGAGAGGTTCTGACATAGAAAATACGATTGCTGTTTTCTCGCGTTGGACGACATGAAATCATTAAAAAGCCTTCGATGTTCGTGCAACTCATTGGACCCGACACCATCGAGTGGCTGGCGACCTTCTGGCGTAACGTCTCGTAGGTTTCACAGTTCTCCGGACATCAAAAAATATTACTTGCATTGCTTATAAAATAAATAAAATGAAATAAGCATGCGCCTCTTAACATCGATGGTTGACTATATCTTGAAGGATTTAATAGATATTAGCTCAATGGTGTTATATCTATGATATGTTCCATAAGAACCGAAACATGGGTTCCCTCTTAATATATGTGGTAATACACGGAGTGCGCTACATATACTATCAAGCATAGGAGAACGAAATTTTATTTCTCTCGTGGACACGAAGACGACTGGTGCTGTTGAAGTCCAAAATATGCAGAAAAATGGTTTAGTGCTGATGGAACGCATTTATATTTACATCCTTTTCAAAGGGTGTTGCATCTCTGGAGAGATATATAAAACTTACCTAATTTATGTTTTTGAATCCTATGTCCTATGATTAGATGAATTAATTAATTTAAAATAAAGCATATGTTTTTATATAACGCTCTTTTTCAAATGAAACATTTATATGTTTAATAAAAATGAAAACTTGTTTTACTTCCCCTCCCAATGGTCGCTTTATTGGTTAAATTGTTAATTGATAGCTGTATATTTGTCTGGTTGTTGTGTGTTAGTATTGTTATGTTCAATAGTTTTTAGCTTAACAGAGGCAATAAACTTTAACTATGTTTTTCCCTTAACCCCCCGTTAGGGTAATTTTGGTAGTTTAGGTAAGGTTAATGCGGTCAATTAATTCGACCATGTTAGAGATATGTTTTGAAAAAGTGTGATAATATCTCAGACGTGTTTGTATGCTATGGTTCAGTTATTTTTACTATTGTTAAGTGTGTGAACTTGGATAATGTTACCAAGTTTTATTCATACGTATAGTGTATGTTAGGTTTTTGGTTGTTGTAACCATTAATATTCTTAGTTCAGAATGCAACTACTATGATTGCTTTATTAATTGTGAAAAACTTAGTTGACGGTTATGCATATATTCGTTATCCAGTGTATAAAGAAGAACATGTTTATTTTTTCTTTTCATCTTTTTGAAAAAAGATACTCCCGAAATGGTAATGTGTTCCAGATATAGATCAATTGATCCAGTTGTGGGTGGGGATTGTAGGATCTGGTGGTTTGATTTACTGATTTACTGGATTTACTGCTTTGGTACGTAAAAACTCAAAATTTTTTAAGTTATAAAAACGAAAAAAAAGCCCAAAATTTTTTTTTTGGAAACAAACAGAATGTTTAAAACAAATATGAAACAAAAAACATAAATAAATGTGTTAGTTATAAAAAATATTGGCTTGAGATATATTAGATCAATAGATCAAATAGATATGGGCTGATCTGGGAGGGTAGGGTGGCTTGGTTTGATATTTATCCTTGATTTAACTGGTTAACTTGTCACTGCTTCGGGTATTGTAAAACATAGACATGTTTAGCTAAAAAATAATGAACTTGATATCAATAGATTCATGGTTGGACAGGGAGTGTAGGTGTGGGCTGGCTTTGATTTTTTACTATTTTTACTGATTTTAGGGTATGTAAAAAGTGGTTACATTTTGTAAAAAATAAGTGTCGAATCGAATAGATCAGTTCACGGATGGACCCAGGAGGTGGCCTGGATGGGTGGTCTGATTTTACTGACTTTATACTGATTTAAATGCTTTTAGTTCCAATGTAAAAACATGACCAACTTCGTAAAAAAATATGAGCTTGAAAATCATATAGATCTGAATAGATCAATAGATCAATAATCATCAATTAGATTACGGAAGGGGTGAGGAGGGCAGTTTCATTTATTGATTTACTCTGATTTACTGCTTTAGTGGTATGTAAAAAAAACATGAACAAATTTTAGTAAAAATAATGATTTGAATCAATAAGAATCAATACGATCAAATAGATTCACAGAAGGGGTAAAGAAGGGCAGTTTGATTTTATTGATTTACTGATTTACTGCTTTTAGGGTAATATGTAAAAACGTAAAATTTGTACAGTTATAGAACATAAAAAAGATAAGAAATTTTTTATTGATTGTTCGAAACCCATCATTTTCCGAATCTAAGAAACCTTGATAAATATATGAGGACACTACATTGTTTTGTTATATACGAATATTATTAAACAATCAGCACCGCAGCCGGCCTTCCAGCACCGGTGCCGGTACTCTGGCCCCGACTCTTCTGACTCAGTCTCAGACTCTTTCTCTAATCCTTTTCTGACTCCAACTCTGAATCTTTTCTCTCCCTTCTTTTTTCTTATGCATTCATTCATTTCTTCTTTTGGGGGGACACCCTACTGGGTGTAAGAAACACCCTTTTACAACATTATAACCGTCAATTTCGAGATCTACAGGTTCCAATAACACATATAAAGAGACTCTTAATTGTATCTATTATATGCAATAATATTTACTAACCCTGCAACCGTCACCGGGGCCAGCAAACCGGTGCCGATGCCCACTCCTCTGATTCCGATCCCCAAGTCTTTCGTCTAGAAATCCAACATCTGAATTCCGCTCGTCGCCCACAAAATTTCAGCCTTCTACGACATGTCGATTTTTTACGTCACCATATAGCTCAACTCCAAATTTTAAGCTCTGATACGGGATTAAAAGCTTAACCTGTGATATAATATATATATAATACTATAGTATATAATATATATATATATATATATCATATATTATTATATATTACGTATATTATATTTAATAGTATATAATAATATTATATATATAATATATATAATATATATATATATATATCATATGGATAATAATAATAATATAATAATAATGAATAATAATAATAATAATAATATAATAATAATATATAATAATAAATAATAATAATATAATAATAATAATAATAATAATAATAATAATGTATATTAATAATAATAATAATAAATAAAATATAAGAATACAATAAAATAATTTACAAAAGAGACACGTTATGCAGACGGAGCCGGAGTCGGCGGTCGAGTCGGAGTCGGAGGTCGACGTCGGGGGATCGGAAAGTCCGCGTAGTCGGAATGCGGTAAAAAGACAATTCCCTATACAGGAAATCGTTTTTTCGACTCAAAATTGAATTCCCTTCGGGAATTCAACTTATCATGCAATGGAAAAATAAATAATAATAATAATAATAATAATAATTAATAATAATAATAATAAGTAATAATATATCATATATAATAAAATAATAATTAATATGAATAATAATAATAATATAATAATAATATATAAATAATTAATAAAAATAAAATTATAAAAATAAAAGATAATTAGCAAAGAGACATGTTATCTAA
>JABUQX010073037.1:15000-17500 GCA_015478945.1 Trachelipus rathkii
AACGCATATAAGTGTCCTCATTTTGGTAATCTCAATATTACAAGGTTGAAATTAGAATAACGATAGAAGGCCATTATGAGGCCTTTGAATTTGCTCAACGACGTCCTTGCAATTACGCAAATAAATGAGAAAATTTCATTTTTCACAAAGTAATTTACATTTGTAGATTAACTTCACTATCCCTGTTATTTAATATATATATATATAATATAATATATATAATTATATATATATATATATATATATATATATATATATATAATATATATATATATATATATATATATATATATATATATATACATTATATATGTAGATATAGTATGTAGTAAATATATATTATATATATATATATAGTATATATATTATATATTATATATAGTATAATATATTATATATATATATTATATATATATATATAATATATATGTTATATAATATATATAATATATATATATATATATATATATATATATATATATATTTTTTGTTATTATCTTCATTTTTTATTATTTTTTTTCATTTATTCTTATTTCTTATTAATTTTAATTACTTGTTTAATTTTTCTTTATTTTTTACTTTTTAATATTTTTTTTTATTTCCTTAATTTATTAATTTTTATGAATTTCATTATTATTATCAATCTTTAACAGCATAATATATTTTTATTTTTTATTTATCCCTAATTTTATTAATTTTTATTAATTTTCATTATATTTTTAATTTTTCTTCATTTTCTTTATTTTCATTAATTTCTTTTAGTTTCCCCTAACAATTATTTTTCGCTAATTTTATTACTGTATTCATTTTAAATAAAATTTTATTTCTTTTTTATTTTCTTCTAATTAAATATTTTAAACTTTATCGTTTTATTTTACTTCTTTTCCAGGCTACTGAGTTCATCCTTGCAATATTGTATTTGAAAACTAACAATTCTGACCAATGTTGTTATGGTCTTTATTAAACGAGTCTCACTTTCGTAGTGAGGTATTTCAATGAGGGTAAACAGTTTTATCAATATTGTTAAAATAGAACTTTGAAATTCTTCTTCATGTTTAACTTTGCATTTTTATTTTGAATTTTCTAAAGATTTTTGAAATTTTGAAATTTTATTTTTCAAATATATTTTTAGATTTTTATCTTCAGTTAATTAGAGATATTTTTGCATACTTAAATTATATATTTGTTTTATACACTTACAAATTAGGATATTATATAGATATCTTTAAAAATATTAATACCGATATAACTTACTGATTAACATGTAAAAAAAAGAGATATTTTTTACATATTTTTTTATCACACATGAAAAATGCATTTTTTAAAGCATATTTGTTAAACAGCACCTTATATAAACATATATAACTCACCCTTGTGTATATAACTTATTTATAATTATGTATGTCATAAAATATATTTTTTAAATATTTTTATGACATATATGTGTACAATATATTTTTCAATACATATTTCTTAAACAGCACGTTGAGTACAAATTTATAACGCACTGATGTGTTTACAATCTATTTATTAATTCTTACGTATATTTATCACATATATGTATAACAGTTTTTATTACATATTTATCAAACAGTATTTTATATAAATATCTATAAAACGCATATAAAGTGTCCTCATTTTGTAATCTCATAATTACAAGGTTGATTAGAAATAACGATAGAAGCCATTATGAGGCCTTTGAAATTTGCTCAACGACGGTCTTGCAATTACCAAATAAATGAGAAATTTCATTTTCAAAGTAATTTACATTTTAGATTACACTTCACTTCTCTATTGCTTAATATATATATATATATATATTATATATATATATATATATATATATATATATAATTTGTATCTATCATTTCAATTAGCAATCTATATATATATATATATATACAGTACAGTAAAATATTTCTTATATAACATATATATATATATATATATATATATATATATATATATATATATATATATATATATATATATATATATATATATAATATATATATATATATATATATATATATATATATATATATATTTACATATATTTTCATCACAAATTACTTCTCTATTATTTATATATATATATATATATATATATATATATATATATATGTATTATATTAATCTTTAAATCTATATATATATATATCTAATATATATATAATATTATGGGTATATATATTATAATATATATATATTATATATATATAGTATATATATATATATATATATAATATATAATATATATATATATATATATATATATATTATATACTATATATGTGTGTGTGTGTGTGTGTGTGTGCGTGTGTGTGTGTGTGTGTGTGTGTGTAATTAACTTTGCATTTGAAAATCAAAATTAATAAATTTTTATTTTAAAATACCAATTTAAATTTCATTAACTCGAAAATAAATTTCAGCAATAAATTTTAAAATTTTCAAATTGTCAAAAAAATAAAAAAATAAAAAAATAAAAAAACAACAAAAA
>JABUQX010073038.1:0-45000 GCA_015478945.1 Trachelipus rathkii
TATTATTTTATATAGGTTACTTTATTAATATTTATATATTATTAATTTTATTATAATAAAAATTTATTTATTTATCCGTGGTATTTTTATAAAAAAGGGTTAATTTATTAAAATAATAAATTTAGATAAATATTTTAATATATATTATAATTGAGTAATATATTATATTATTAAGAGGTTAATTGATAATCATTAGGCTTAATATCACCAATATATATAGATTACATAGGATTGTAAATACTACATAAGTAGCAAACTAACTATTTATATATTATATAAGTGGGCCTATATACGGTATATTATAATATATATTAAATTAATTATAATCATTAATTATATATATTATTATAGTATATAATATATTTGATATATCAATATACTTGAACACAGTCAATATTATTAGATATATCACTCAATTTACTTGAGTATATCTTACTTATTTTTTAGCATATAGAAGCTCAACTACTAAGTTATTAATATTAATATATATATATATAATAAACTAGTTTAATTATATATAATATGACTAATAATCCCTGTATATAATAATATATATAAATTATTATATATTATAATATAATATTTCATGATATATATTAGGGTATAATTAGAAATTATATTGTTATATCATTATTATATGCTTAGCTATATATTGTATATAATTTTGAAACGAAGCGTCATACATATAGGTTATTTAATAATAATAAAAATATGAGTTAAAATAACTTTTATTTCAATTTATTTATAATTATGATATAGGCATTAATGCTATAATAACAGTATACTCATGAGCTTAAAAGCATTATAATGATACTATACATTATATATATTTATAATTTAAATTATATATATTAATAAACCATAAAATGCACAAAAATAGCCTAGTCAACTATATACATGAGACTGGAAGAGACGGTATCTCAATATATTATGATTATTAGCAGGTAATTATAATATATATATATATTATATATATATATATATTTAGCGGGATGCGTTGTTCTGCAAGTTCCGTGCTATATAAGTTAAAATATAATTTATATTAGTATACAGTATTAAATTAACATTACATTAGTATAAAATATACCAAAGTTTAATTAGTAAATATAGTAATTATATATATATATAATGGATTGCGCGATAAAAATAAACTCACGAGAAAAGACTTCAGAAGAATTTCAACCTTATGAGAGAGACCTGTAAAGAGATCTACTGTGCCGAGATAAACGGTATGAGACAGCACGTAAATTTGAGTCCCAATGGTTCATGAATCAGCCATATCTCGACCACCATATCTTAATAACTCTTTCATAGTTAAATTCAAAATAAATGATAACCATTACTGAGCTTGAATTATGCGAATAGCGGGTAGGAAACTTCAAGCCACTAATAATAAACATCAGTCGAGCTCCCTACAACTTGAATGGTAGAATCTTTGTTCAATAAATGTACCATGGTTTTGATAAGAATGCGGTAATAATTAACGAAGTGTTTCACCTCAAATAAACTGAATGTTTTCACACCAGATATTTCCAGAACAACATATGAGGAAAGCTATTTTATTTGAAGTTTGCTCTTGTAATCAAACACCCTCGATTATAGAGATTATATTTAAGGAAAAAACCATAATAATCTAACTGACTGGACTTGGCCGATCGGGTGCACATGACCAACTTTGGACGCTACATTCTCGCCTGAGATTCTATATTTTTTTGTCCAATTCTGGAAAACAGACACAAAATTCCTATCGATCGAACAAACAGACTTGTGTAACTAAGGAATGTGGGAATCCCGGATAGTGAAATTATAGCCTCGCGGATAAGCACCGGAGAATACCGCCGAATATCCGGCTGGATAGGTTATAAAACCCGGATACCCGCATTATACCGGCCAGTACCCTGTGTTTTTTTAGTATATCCTTGGTTATTACGAAGACCGTGTTCTGGTAAGGTATAGCCACATGGACTCCACATATTTGTCCTGTAAAAAGATTCTGTCCCAAACCTCCAATTTATCTGATATGTATATATAAAAGGTTTTTCTACTATATTACTATTATATTACGTATAATTATATTATATATTATTATTTCTCACGAGTTGATATTATATTCATATAGTTCCATTCAAATCAACTTAATATATTAATATTAATACTAACTATAATACACATAATCGAACTCATAATTGATACTGGAATCATAAGGAGAATTTTTCTAGAACAGAATATGTGGAGCTCCTGAGTGACTATATCCCATTTTAACCCCTTGTATAACTCGTATAACTATAGCAAAGCAAAATTTTGGTTACTATATAATATATATAATTATTATATAAATTATATTATATTATATTATATATATATATATGTATATATATATTTTATATATATATATATATATGATTTATATATATTATCACTATTATATATAGTATATATATATATATATATATTATATTATAGTAATAACTTATATATATATATATATATACTCAATATATAACATTGGGAGGTTGTTCCTCCACGAGTTGTTATGTTAAAGAAAAACGTCAACCGCGGGATGATAATAAACCACATGTAAAAAAGTCGTTATAGATTCCTGGTAAGTTACAGATACCGATCCGACCCGGGAAATGGTATGCTATTTTAGAGTTATGTCAAAGAATGGTGTAGTCATAAGAATACATAAGTTACGCATTAATTTTTAATTCATTAATGGAAAACTAGGATATGTTACGTTGGTGTCTAAGCACGCGCAATACTAAAACCTCGCACAAACATGTGAAGATGGGAATGAATATATTTTTTATGAGTCTTTCATGAGATGCACATAAAACGGAGAATAGAGAGTGGGCAGTGAGCCTCTCTCGTCCTCTGCACATTTGTTAGATGCACGAGTACTTCTTATCGCTTTCGCACGAAAATGTACCCATAAACGCGTCACTGATCTTACCAAAAATAGGTTTTAAACGTGACCATCGCTGAAAAGGTTGAAGAAAACAATGCTATTATTCAAGACAAATCATAATATCGATAACATGTAATGTAATAAACGTTATGTACAATCTAATTAAAATTTACACCTATGAATCTATCCACAGCATGCAAGAGGAGAGAAGAGCGTCAGGTTGTTTCCAACTTGTACATACAGAATTTACAAATGTTGTTCGAAGACGCCTCCATCCACGCGAATACATGACTCAGCCCTCTGGGCGCCAGGTTTCATTGCATGCTAATGACAAGTGGACGCGGGTTGATTCCCTACATGCATTGGTTTATTCCGACGGAGCGAGAAGAATAATCGTGGGCTTAGGGCGAGGTTATCATGGGTCATCGAACCCCAGCGTTACATTTGGGTGATGTTAGGAGATACCACATTGGATCCCACAGAAAGTTAGTCCAGTGGGTGTAAGTCTGGTGGAGCCTGTAATTTATCAGCGCAGGCCATAGGACATAGTGACCCAGATCTTCCGATCCATCTTCCCACCGGAGGTTTGTCGAGGTAGGTATATGTCATCTTTATGGTAGCTGTCCAATTAATGAATAAGCTAGAGGCACTATACGATCGTAATTATTCCATATTCGTGTTAGAAATATATTTCTTTCGTTGTGTTCTAACACGAGTATAAAGTCACTCAGGAGGTCAACAAGAACGGTCTGCAGGAAATGGAGGTAACGCTGTCCTGTCAAGTTTCCCTCGAAGAACTAAGGCCCGAATAATCTTACCTATTGAGTATATCCAAAAAAAACCCAACAAGTCTGAGTTATGAAGAACCTTGAGGTGAGTTGAGGTCTAGTGAATGGTTATATGGGGGTTTGTTTCCTACTATACATGGTTGTCTTGAATGTTCTCAACACCTGTTATAATTCATTCACATCACCGTTAGAAAAAGAAGCGAGATATTCAAGTAAGGAACGGGTCACTACTAAAAGATAATTTTATATCCAATAAGTCCGCGGTACAATCCATTAGAAGGCAATCAAATGACAGCCAGGATCCACAGCCGCCCTTTTTGGTCACTCTTAATGAGCGATGAAAACCATTTCGCACACCAATGTATGGCCTATATGGATACATGTATGCAAAACACGAATTCGTCGTATGGTTGCCTTCAAATATTCCCAAAGACCGAACTAGGCCCTGCCGTATATGATGAAACGTTGGATTTTTCAGGGTGTATTACTGTATAGCAGACATCGTCTGTCCGCCACCTGTCGAATGTACCGGAAGCCCGACGCGTGCCCCCTTCCCGTATTTGATGAGTGAGAGGTTGAAACACTATAATGTCGACCCTGTACCGTTGAAGACCGTCTGTAAAACTCTATGGAATGACCATGTAGCTCGGCGATCGTCGAATGTGGAATAACGTTGTCCATATTCTGCAGCAGCTCTGCGAGCATCCTGTTTTGCGTAATGTAACCTCCAATGTCACGCTCTTCGTCCTGCGTATACTGGTCACGTGGCATGTTCCAAATGTATGGCCTTGACTAACAAACCACTCTGAAGTTGTATGTTTCACTACACTTAATTACGCATAATTTGTAGGTTATGAAAATAACCTCATATGATAGCTGTTAGTTGGTTGTTTACGCATTCACATGCCGTATTTATTAGGCTACATGGTAAAATGTGAAACTATAAAGGCTACATAGTACATATCATTGTAATTTAAGGGTATGCATTAGGTATTTTAATTTAATTCTTTGTTAAGCTGTATCGATATTTTAAAATACTATTGGATATGCCTATTGTATTTAACCTAGTTATTTCATATTGACACGTTTCGGCCTTTTTGTAAGGACATGATGTCTAACGGATTGACGTCTAGTTGTTTTATGGGTACATTTGCGTGGAAACGAACAAACGTATCAATAATGTCGAGAGGAAGAGCCCACCTCATTTTTTATGTGGCAGGGTCACAGAGACACCAGAATAGTAAAAATATATCCATAGTTGAACTATTCGAGTTCGAAGGTTTTGTTGCATGGTTTTTAGTAATTGCGCGTAAGCAGACACCCAACGTAACATATCCCCATCCCTCCTTAATGAATTAAATTATCGAACTTATATTCTTACACATCATTTTCATGCTTAAACATCCCCGTACGGTGATACACCGCTGTAACATAACTCGTGAGACACCCTGTATATACATATATATATTATATATATATATATACTATATATATATATAGTATATATAGTATATATATATTATATATATATATATATTATATATATATAATATATAATATATATTATTAATATAATATATATATATATAGTTGTAATACCGACTATAATATATATACCTGATAGCAATTATGACATTCTATCAGAGAGTTGAGCGTGCATCACTCAGAGCCGCAATTATTGAAGATATAACCGCAAAGTCTCCGTGGCACGAACATTGAGCCGGAACTATTCTTGCACCGAGAACATTTATTAATGTTCTTCCGTAATATGTGCGATTTTGCGCGACAACCTTGAAAAATGTTGGCGGAATTGCTATGTAGCAGATTGATGGGACACAGAAATAATCTAGTAGAATCCTGTCAATTTTAATTCCGGAGAATATTATAGCGAGGACATAGACAACGCACACAGATTTTTTATATTGAGATTATCTGTCACAAGTGGAATGGCCTAAATACATTTTATTAGGGAAAACAAGAAATTCGTTTAACTATTATACAGCGTTAGCGCATACTTTAATTGTACCTATGAATCATTCTGGCAGCAACAGAGCTTGAGAGAAGAAGAGTAACGCAGGGTAAATTCTATTTACTATTAAAAGTTTTTGTAAAATAGTTAAATAATTAACAAAAACTTAAAGGCTTAAACAATGACATGTTATCTATCCCATATCGTAGATGTAAATATCATCCCAATTTCATCTCTTTTTCTTTATACAAATTTTCTGAATAATTTGTAATATATAAAAAGAAACCATATCACGATCTATATAATATGAGATAATATTTACGACAACATTGATCTTAACGAAACTATACAAATAGATATAGTAAAACCAAGTTGGGCTGATGTTTTAAATAATGAGAAAAAGGAAAGAAAATCCTCAATCACGACAACATGAATCAATAAAATAATAAATGTGTATCTCTAAGAAAAACACAAATGTGAAATAATGTAAAAAATAGCTCAAATAAAAAAATAGTAGACAACTGGAAAAATATAACAAAGATAATACTTGAAGAAAATAGTGTATACTGCTGCACATTGGCAGAAGAACCAACATTTAATTGGATTTAAATCTCACAAGAACCATGGAAAATGTATGCACTAGGAACGGAGATTAATTATTCCGAATAATATCCAATAATATGAGAGATCATAATACTATAGATAGACTAAATATATGTTTAATAATAAGTCAACAGAGGATTAAGAAGTCATCTGTGTGAATGTAGATTTATTGAGCGAGTATACATCCAGGGTTCATAACATCATGGAATGATTTGTAATATTTATATAATAAAGTACCTAAATTGGAGATAATTAATGCTAGCCGATGACTGCATATTAGCTCATATATCAGAAAATGAATGTATGATCTGTGTGTTTGTGTATCAGTGGGTGGAGACTCTAAACGGCCAAAATTATCAGGACGAGTGAATGACAGCTTTAGGTGCCTATATTACTTTTGATTTGATTTTCAGATCACTCTTTATACCATTCGCATTTGATATTTTACTGTATAAACCCAAGTAATATTACAATCGGAACAGATAAATAACAACCAACACAAATGCAAATAAATTGTCTGGTCTTAAAACTTATCATTTTGTATCTACCTATTTCCCCCAAACGAGGAAGACTCTATCTAGGTCAAACAGTCTAAGAATCAAAGAGTGAGTCTGAGTTTCTAGCAAAAGGGTAGTTCGCCTGGAGGTCAACGGGCTCTTCCGCGGATCTAACGAATGATAAACCTCGAGCTCCGGATACCGAGAGGAGACGTAAATATCAAAATCTCATTAGGTCGCAGTACTATATGGACCGAGACACTAGGCCATGGTGAACGTCCACTGCCACGGAATATATGAGCCGGCCTGTGTGTAGAATTCCTTTCAGAACATATAAATGATTTCAACGACAGCGAACAAACCAACTATATACCCCTCACTGAAGGCTTTCATCTTCATCCTGAATATGAGTGGTTATTAACGGCGACATAAGGTTGAGTGTGAGCAGAAGAAATCCCCGGACACACCAATTGGAAACACTTCTATATTATAATGATAATCAGAAGAGTGTATTCAAAAAAGGAGAACATTAGATTCATTAACTCTCATCATCAGTTCAACTCCCTCATATAATGGAGAGTCAAGGCAAGATGGTAGTAACTCTGATCGCAATGCGTATAAACAGAGATTTCTACACTAAGCTCACAAAACGTATATGGATTTCCAGAGAATGTGACAATTATTATGTTTTTTAGAACGAGAAATGCATATGAAAACTCACATGTGTCAGAGTCATGAATATATACATATCTATCGAGAGCGCTTCTAGTTAGCTACGTCAGGCATACATGTCAAACCCACTGAATAATGGTCTTGTTCAACTATTGAACTATGGATCTAGTTCACACGACTATTGCGTAACAAAGAGATTCTAATTATGCGATAAGAAACTTTTAAGTGTATGAAGTTAAAACCCCACGATACGATTGGACAATCTGGCTTATATGATTCTAAGATAGTGGCTTGCAGGAATGCCAGTATCTTTATGAAGAAAGGAGAATATTTGGTGTCCATTCCAGCATTAAGTAAAGGTAAAGACATTGTAATATTAATACACTAGGTGGTACCTTCACTAACAGCAAATATAATTCAAGGAGACAAGAGAGAGCGAAATATAAGGGTTTAATTATATTGAAGACACACTGTAAAGCAAACATCTCATAAAGAATTAAATCCAATAAAGAGAAATCAGTAAAATAAGAAACTAATTCAGTCATTAACAGAAATTTTCTCTCGAATGAGAGAATTATTCAAGTATCCTACAAAAGCTGAATTCGCAAATGCATTAACTTCTCTTATTTGTCTATGTTTAAGGCAACGAAGAAGTGCCCTCGTAATATTCCTTATATTGAGAATTCACATTCGCAATAAACTCTCAAACGACATAATCTTTGACACCAGGGCGGGGGTTGGGCGAATTTGCAACAATAGATCATAAATTGACCCTTGAGAGTAAATGAGTCACAAGACTTATAATCCAATTAAGAGTTTTATCAGATACAACGCTGTCGAGATGGACTGTATTAACACTGTATAGAGCATACATACAGATAGAGTTGACTAAACCCGCAAACATTCAAACTACAAAGAGAACTTACGATGATAGAATGTTCGAGACGTGAAAACTTTACAGATCTATAAGTCCGCTATGAGTTAGACTGTACGTCGACATATATTTGGTTACACGAAGAATAGATTGTCGGGATATACAGGGCATGTGAGGATCAACTCTTGAACTATTAATTACCAGTCCTCGAATGATTTGTATCTTGGAAGAAAATTCGCACAAGCACCATCACTACGTATGAAAAACATTTTCAATAAAGGACTGAACTACATGAGTCAAATCAACATAAGTGAAGGAATAGGGTCTCCATTATGAATCATCACATATTACAAATAATTAAAAATAAGTGGCAAAATCTGGGTAGGTTCACAAATTATAAATTTTTCATTGAAATACTAAGAAATAGCTTAAAATATGTGTGTCAAGGGACAGAGATGACCTTTTTCTATCATACAATAATAACTACATCTCCGACGAGCACACAAACGCACAATTATAAACACTAATGATTGTAAAATTCGTAGTGTTCTATTTTTATGCATAAGTTCATGTAACTACAATAAGTTGATTTGATGTTTGAACACACCTTATAATCATATTTATTCTAATTTCTTATAAACACTACCACTCATATGTCGTAGATTTATAATAAACTATACTACTCACAATATTGACTCTTACATGAAATGCTCTACCAATTTATTGGAGGCAGAATCGAAGCGCGTCGGGGAAAATCCTCATGTAACCACTATGAGAGTTGTACATTCTCATCGCGTGTTAGTTATTCTGAGATCGTGGTTCTGCGATGAATTGAGCACTTATTAAAGAAATTAATTAATGCCTGTAACAATATAATGTTCCACAAATACTTCTAAGGAAAACATTGGCCCATTAAAGTTTCTAGCTTAAACTTTCTTTCTCAAAAGTATTCTTCTCAAATCATATGAGAACTAACAAAAAATTAATAATAATTACCCATTATATTCGATCTAAAATGATGCTTTCTCATGGATATATTTGTCTTATATCGACTTCCCCCGAGAACTCACTTCACCGGAACTTACACTAAAATCACGTTGGAGTCTAATCGGTAGCTCCGATATTCCCATTTACCACAGAGATCACTCTCCGATTCTCTTTACTCCACTTTGCGGCACAAAGTTTTCCCGTGAGGCTTCCCAGCACTCTGAACGCGGACTATAACACAGAGCGCTAATAAAATTGCACGCTGTAACCACTCTCGGATTCGCACAACTACGCGAGTTACCTGGGATCACACCTCGCAGCCCTGCTACTCACCCAAGAATACTTGCTGTACCAAATAAAGGATGCCATTCGCCTCCCGGGATATTTATACAACTGCGTATTATACGGATAATACTCAAGAGAGCCAAATTTTTACTGCTAAAGAATTTTTCTCAAAATGACATGATGTACGGAATGTGTAATATTTTAAGTTTAACATACCGAATTTACTTATAAACGACTCATCCTGTCAAAGATACAACGAACAGTCTCCTCTCCTCTCACAATCTTACCTCAGGCCACTCTGTAAATCCTACTTAAGGGTAACCCATAAACTTTTTCTGCAGCCAGTCAATGGCTTATAAATTGTGCAAAAGACCTGTTTAACAAAGGAACAGCCTACGACTACACAGAGAATTGTTATACTAATCACCTATTCATCTATTTCGCAACACATTGTACTCTCCACATCTCTCTCTATCAAATTGGACAGACTAATGTATATTACTACGTTATATCCCGTCATTCTTATTTTCTCATTCACTTCTGTATATCCATACTTGGTCATCCATCAAAATGTGGGCTACTTAAATTAATCTTAAACGCTTTTCAATCAAAATTCATACAGATGCACTTTTGCCACTGATGTCTCTAGCTTCACATCCCGCGCTTAATCTCTCTCATATATATGCTTAGGAATAGAGTCAACATTACTAAAAAAATGCCCTCGCTATAAAATTAAAAACCTCTAGATTAATTAATGACGAAACCTACATTTCAGAAAGGGAAAAGCTCTTGATGTGATATATATATGTAAATACACCTTTAGAGTAAGGAGCTATATCGCAGACGACGAAAAAGAAACGTGTTTTTCTATTTATAATCTTATTTCCGTGCATATACCAGCTAAGTAATTAGTTTTTTATCTATTTGTCAAATTATTTTTTAAAAATTATGATTATTTGCGCACCAGGGAGCCGGTTTTTACTACGCTAATTCATTGTTGCATGTTTGATCACTTTATTAGACTACTCCGGTCACGCTATTATACACTCATATCATCTCATGTTTTAACACGACTCCTTTTCCACTCGTCCAGTAAAGTCCCCATGGCCTAAACCATAGATATAAACGGGCTTATCCACTTCCTTCCAGGCTTTTTGCGCCGAACATAGTGATTGGAGAGTGACTATAATGAAAACCCCACTAGGAGAGCCCAATACACGAGGAGAAAATGTTCTAGAGAGCAACATCAGGACACGAACTTATGCTAAGCCCTTAAACGAAAGATTGTTCAGTATATAACCGACAGAAGCAAAGAAGGACTATCAAAGAGACACGAGGAAAAATATGGTTCTCTAAAATAGAAGTGGAGTTTTGAAATTTGGACCTGTAGGAGTAAGAAAACTGACCAACAATATCTGTATTACTACTTGTCATTATATTGCAAGGTACAAAATGACACCCACTAATAACACAAAAGCCTCATGATTTCAGTTTATTTATGAGAAATTCAGAAAGATGATATGCATGTTATGTACGGCTTTTTGTCAGAGACGCTATCTCGGTGAATAGTATATAATATTGGATTTAATATTAAAAATTCCTATACACTAAATATGTATGTCGATAGGGAAGAATAAATAAATAAAATGATTGGAATTTCAGAGGAAATCAATTATAAATTAATGCTGTGTCCCGATGATAGCAAAGATGATACTCCGTAATAGCAAACAGAAGTGTTGTTTAGTGGAGGAAATCCTGTATTTCATTGCGCTTTTGTCACCTTCGGTCAAGAATATAGGTGAGAGTATATACCATTTCGATATAGCCACACGGATTAGTAATGAGATATTTCGAGAGCATAACTGTTTCTTGCGCAACTCATTATTTGTAGACAGTGAGTATAAATTCACTTTTTCTATTTTGTTACGCACTTCAAGGTTAAGGTTCACACCACGCTTAATCCAAGGTTAATCACCTATAGATCAAAAGAAACACACAGTGTATATATTGTTGTTTTTTGGACGGAGTTTGATTATCATATGTTTCCTTTTCATAGAGAAAGAAAGAAGACTGTGTAAAGCGAGGCTAACACATGGATACTTTACCTTTCAATGGTAGTAATTTAAATTCCCACTCTCGCTTTATGGATCTAATAGAGAATAACTTGGTTATACTAATTCGGGTTCACGCTTCAGGTGTTAAGTAATCAGATGGTCACCAACTTTGAGATTACAGAGTACGAAAAAGTTGATTCTCATATCATCAGTTGACTTAACATAGAAAAAGAAATCAACTTTCGTCCTTGATAAAGGCCAATCGCTTGTGTTTCTTGACTGGTTTTTGCTTAATTTTTTTTATGTTTTGTAATGAGCAAAATTTTTGGATTAGGCATATCCAGAACCAGTGAGTAAGGAAGACTCCAGTGATGGATTACGCTAGATACACTTTGGGACCTGCTCATAATAGTAATAAAATTCCTACTCCTAAACGAATTAAGCTTTCTCAATAACTATATCTTTGTTTTTTTTTTGTTGTATTTTTTACTATTTATTTGCAATATCGTTCTACTTGAAAGAATTAATAAATCAAAAAAATTTTGAAATCAGTAATCAAAGAGAGTAATGTTAATGTATAAATATATTTTATCATATGGTAGTTCAAATGAATTATCGGACCTTCAAAACACTAAAATTAAACACGAACCTCAGAGATATGTGATGAGTTGAGCACATTAATATATAAATAATCTCACTGAGAATAACTTTAAAAGAGGAAAAAGGAAATTGGACACCTTCTGAAGAGACCACTTTTGTCTCTCGAGAATACAATGGCACTTGGAGAAACGCGAATGCAAATGCTTGCCTGTTCCTTTCTTGATCTCTATCCGTATCAGTGTTTAATTCTCATGTCATATTCCCTATTGTAATATTTGTTTTTTATTTGTATATTAGTGTAAAAGTGTATTCGTGAATATATCACATAAACAAAATATGCTGCACCTGTGACAGAAAGGGTGTAGATATGAAATCGCTTTGTTGTCGCCAATTGATTTGTGTTGAGTGGTGAACATCTAAAGGGCGGCAAATATATATTGTTATCAATGAGTATTTATATTATATAGATACGTATCCTTAATTACACGCCTGATTGGGAGTGCACCTGTGTGAAGATTATACTACTATATATATATATTTAATGTCAATAGAAGCTTGTTGAGAAATAAATATAGGAAAAATTTCTAAGCTGATTATATATATGAGATAGATTCAGAAGATGAAAGTAATTTTGTAGTTGAATATTATATATAGTACAATTGTTTGAAGAAAATGTTTTCTTTAGAATTTAGAATAAAAGAGAAATATAGGAGAGAATTGATTGATACGGTGGTTTTATTCGCAGTAAGAGTTTGTGTTTTAGGTAGAGAGATAGAGAGCACATTTTTAATGGTAACACGAAGATGTTAATAATTTGATGTCTTCAAGAGATATAAGACTTGAAAATGATTTTCTTGCCAAAAATATGATTTTCTTATATGCTCGTATAAGTTAGATTGTTATTTAGTGATTAGTACAGAAGTTATTTACAAATTAGATCCAGGATCACTGGATATGAAATCAAGTATCCTCGTGACAGATGACTCTGTAAAATTTATCTTTTGGCAGTTCTCTTAAGGTATATATGTTATACAATATTGAGTTATATCTAATAGTTGATAAATCTTCCTTTTCTACATTAAGAGAGTATATAAACACCCTTGCATTATGATATATTTGTTAACGAAGAAAAAATAAATAAATGTGTTTTTGATTTGAGTGTAGGATTGGGGTTATAAAATTGAGTATATTTTATTGAATTTAATTCAAAGTTTAATGCAATATATCAGACTATATATAGATACAATAAAAAGTAAAATAACTCGTCAATATGTAATCAGATAGTCCTAAAGGAGCCATCAATAATTGCAAATTGTGAAGATAAATATCCAATCATGTAGTATTGTGCTCAGTTACTATATTAAAACTTTTGAGGAGAAAACAAAACTGACAAGACAATATGCAAAAAAGAATTGATTATTTTATCAAATCTTTTGTTAACGGTGTTTAGGTGTGGAATAATTAAAAAAACACAAAGACCTAATGGTAATTTATATTGAGTATGCAGTGTGGCTTAACTTATTAGTAGTGATTAGTGTCTATGGAGGGAGAAAAACTCATATATCATTAACTACTAAAATGATAGTGGTTTTGAATGAAAAGAGATTATAGTAATCTGAATCATTAATTAGAACCTACATACAAATCATTAAATTTGGCAAAAAAAATTAAGGATAAAATTGTTTTAGCTAAGCTAAGGGGGGGGGGGCGTTATTTAGGAGTTATTTTGGGAATAATATTTTAAAAGAATTTTATTAATGAAGAATTTTTATTAGATATCCCCGTTTATGTGGGACACTAAATCCTCAGAGACGCCGCAAGCTATTAAAATATTTTTTAGTTTCATGAGAGAGCGAGATAGAAGAGTTTATATGGAATTTGAGTTAAGGATTTGTTGTAATATACAAGATTAGAGGATACTAAAGAGGTATACCGTCGTGGTACCACTCATACCTCTGGCTCTTTGATATCAATTGAACTAATCACTTACATTGTAGATAATCTTAGACACTAAGCTTATGAATTGCTAAATACTTAATTCATACTGAGTAAACATGTAAAACATATATAATAAACAAAGAGCTTTGCCCGTGAATGATGGGCTTTATTTATTAATCCTATTTTCTTCTTTAGGAATTATACTCTCTTCATTTCCTGGTCTGATTGTTAATTATATTGAGGAGTTTCAATTATCTTGATATATGCATCATAGCTGTTTTCTTTCACTATAGAACTCGGGATTCATATTCGCTCTCTGAGACACTCTGTTTCATTTTCTCTTTCTTCTTCGTCTTACAGTCTATATTAGATTTTTTAATTTCCAAATTATGTTTTGTGATTCAATATGCTAACATGTAGACTCATGAGAGATTTTCTCTTCTCATTTTTTGTGTTCCTTCTATTTTTTCTCCTTATCAGTCAAAGCTCAGTTTGAGATCGTTCAATTCGTATGGTATCTCTTTGTCTTTGTTTGAGTCTTGTATGAGAGAGAGCTTTATTTAACTAGAATTTTCTTGTTTACATTACTTTCTTGCATCTAATTGACATGACTGAGCAATATTATGCGCCATTTGTCAAGAAAGCAACGAGGTTCTGTGGCATTAAAGTGAGGAGTAAAATAATAGTAATCTTACCACAACTCTTGAAAACTCACCCTCACTCGGGGATTTGTATTCCATGTGTAAATTTGTCGCTAAGATGCGTGACTGAGCTGTCTTGTTCGTTTGTACATAACCTTTAATGATATACAAAATATGTGTAACTCACTTGATCTTATAATTGTCCTCTAATGATGTTATTGAAAAATATCAATTAAATTATAATTCAGTTTTCTTAATATTTTCTAATGTAAAGTATCAATTCCAATGAACCTCCTTTATTATTCTCATATTTGGATATTGAGTGGGATCGCGCATAGATGTAGTTTATATGAGGG
Source organism: Trachelipus rathkii (assembly GCA_015478945.1). Classification (NCBI taxonomy): domain Eukaryota; kingdom Metazoa; phylum Arthropoda; class Malacostraca; order Isopoda; family Trachelipodidae; genus Trachelipus; species Trachelipus rathkii. The sequence goes on from JABUQX010073038.1 coordinate 15,173, forward strand.
TATTTGTTGAAATTACTCTTAATACGACAATGCATATCCCTCACTATAAAGTATTTATTGAGGTCCACGAGAATGTACACGTTAATAACTAAATCCTGGCTTTCTCTTATTGGTGCTCAGGCTTTCAAATAGTCCTCTTGGTCGAAGTAACTTATGATGCTTAATAGCTGTATTGATTCAGGAATTGAGACGCTATATATGACTGCAAAAGAACTTTGTTGGACTATTCACGGATTTAATCTTCATAGGAGAAAATCTATCCGTATATCGAAATCATGTCAACGTTAGTAATAACAAAATAATCTCAAAGGATACTGGCTCACTACTTTATTAAATATCACTAGGAGATACATTACCTGGGTAAAATCAGAGACGTGCAGTGTGATACTATTGTGATGTTAGTCTCCATCTCACGTATATTAAGCTTACTAATATCACTTATTTAGTTCACGAAAGAGACGTGTGTCGAGCAATCTTCATCGTCTTCCGAGAATTGGTATCAGTGCCTTTATAAAGCTACACGCAGTGCTAGACCTCGGAGAGAATGTACCAACGTAGAGTATTATATGTACCTCAATCCTTTAACAGCGGAGGAAAAGAGCCTACTACTGCTTCCCGTAACTCTAACAATCCATCTAGACTGCGTGGTCCAGTTGGTTGCCTGATGTTTTCTTTTTACGTAGGAGCATTCTGAAATGAAACTCGAGTCTTCCTGCAATATTTATGTAAATGTGCCAACAAACAAAATCTTCACTACTGACATTAATTATGCTCTCCTATTTGTAAACTATAGCGTATAAACATATCCCTTCTATCAGTTCTTACGGTATTTCAAACCTTCACTCTGCATCTCTAAGATAGAAATCTAGTGGCACGAGACAGGTAATACAAGGAAATATGTTCAAGGTAACGAGGGATAATAAGATATTCGATATCGACTCGTCTTATGGGTACCTTGGGAGTCCGCTTACGAAAACTTTTTGGAACACCTCCCACGTGCTTTACTCCGCAAAGCATTAATATATATTACACCTACTTAAGTTTATAATCCTATATGCTTATGAGAGTAAACATTCCATATTTCATTGTTTCAATCCAAATATATTGAATGAGACAATTTAGTCAAATTCTAAACAAGAACATTCTACCATACAAACGTTATATAGGCAAATATAAATGATAATTATGATAGTTTAATGGGTAACCACGTTTTTTGAGCAGTTGGACTTTAGGACCATAAATGAACACAAACTAATATATCCAACTATTATGTTAATAAGTGTATATACCCTAAAATAAATTAGTAGAATAACATCAGAAATACGCTATATATATAAAGTACAGTTGTGTAAAAAAGTAAGTCACTTCCTTTATATGAATTCTCAATACTCTACTCATGGGAATACTTAGAGGTACTGGCAAATAATAACAATATTCGAGTTTTTTTTTGGTTTAATAAATACCCACATAGTAGTTATGGACTAAAGTGTAAAAATTTACAAGAAACATTTTTCACACCATACAGTATGTGAATCTATAGGATATGAAGGAGCTCCCACACACCCTATGAGTTCTCTCGAGAACTCAGAAAACATAATATTCCATCTGACTATTGCCAAGTTGGAAAAAGATGAACGCTCACCTCTACTGGACTTAAAAATAAACGGAGCTATATTAGATTTATAAACTATGCCATTGCAAAGATAACATCATGAAAATGCTTCCCTTAAATATAGTCACAAATTTACGAAGACAAAACCCAAAATCTTACATGATTTTACCACTGAAGAAAAAGAGAACAATCCAAGTTTACTTCTCTGCAAAAAACTTCATGTTACAACCTTCGAGTATTGTGATTATAGACTATTGTACATAAGCTGAAACACACGGCTGGACATCGCAAACATCACACACACTGGCCACAACGTCTGCACAAACATATATTATAAAAGAGCACAAAGTTATAGGGAAGTTTGAAAAACCTGAAACAAAAGCATTCAACATATATTCCCCTATTCCTGAATGTTACAATGAAGGAGCTCTCCCCCGCTCTACTAAAATGCACATTTTCCTCTCCAGCACTTATTGGATTAAATGGACAGTTATCCAATAAGTTGGACGTCTTCTACATATTGCGAAAGGGCAAATGTATTTGCCGCGAGGAAATGCATAAATAATAATGGTGGAATATTTTTTCGAAGAGTGAGACAGGGCGCTGTTATGAGAGTAGACTAAACAAAGGAGTTACTACTAGAAAACAAGATCGCTCATTGGCATTTTGTTTTCTAAAATGGACTGCACTCTGTACTAGCAAGAGATAAAATATGCTTTGCAAACTACCGCAAGTGAGATCGAACATAAATACTCAAACGATTTCCTTACTCACACCCGCACAAGTAACCCAACATCTTTATGCCCATTTCGAGACAACACAAGCCCCACATATATCAGAATTTAAAAGAAATCTAGTTGAAGTTCTCAGAGAGGGTTTGACATCTCGCACCCACGCACGCACACGCTCTTTACAATTGTAACAGATAATGCATCCAACATAAGTGCAATAGATAAACTCGATGTAGACCCCTCTGAAACAGATAATACAAAATTAGATTGTCAATCTGAAATTTGTATCTCTGATGCAGAAAATTGTGAAGGTAGTTTAGAAATAAAATTAAATGAATTTGTGGATTCTGCTTTCACTAGTGTAAAAATAGAACACATGCAGTGTGCTCTACATATGTTACAGCTCCCTATCAGAGATGGTTTGAAAGGACAACATGCCCATACTCTTATAGCTAATGTATGTCAAATTGTTCTGACTGCAAAAGCAGAAAAAGTTGAAGCTATATCAAAATGTAAAGGAGGAAAAGTTGCTATCTTAGACCAAGCAACTAGGTGGGGCAGTACTTACCTAATGATAAAGCCCCCCTTTAGAACTAAAGAGTACATTAATTGACGTGGCTCATATAGACATAACAATGACCAATTTTCAGCGGTATGAAGTAGAAAGGCTAGAAGCAATCCTTCATCACTAAAACATTGCAAACAGCTGAGTTAACTCTTGGCTATTTTTATAAAGTGGCAAAAACTCATGCAGACATTTTTTCAAATCAGTGGAAAAACTGCAGATGTAATTAAGTCAATGGATAAAGGAGAGAAAGTTGTCCATAATAATGAGGTATTAACTGCTGCAATCTATGCTGATTGCTGATCCTATGTACTGGATAATGCTGAATGATTTAATATAGTAATTCGAATGAAGCAATATAATCCCTCAAAACAAACCAGAACTCAAAAAGAAAGAAGTCAAAAATGGCAAGCACTTAATGAAGCTAATGTAAACCAGCTTTAAACTTCATCATCCACTTTAAATTTTGAAGATAAAACAGCTTATGAAGAGTTTCTTTATCTGCAAGCTAATGCGCCTTCGGACTTAAGGAAATATAGAAAATGAAAATAGATTTCCAATTGCTAAATTCAATCTTGATATATCTCATGCTTTGTCCGAAATGGAAAAATCAGATAGATCATCAAAGCTGAATGTCTTAAAAACAGTTCAACATTACTAAAAAATAATTGAGAATGTTGCTTATACAGTAACTTCAATGACAGCAGTATTAGTTATTGTAGAACGACTATTTTCGGCCCTTCGAATAATTCGGTCAGACTTGCGAGTCACAATGAAAGAGGATCTAGTTGAAGCCATGCTGTTACTTAAGACAAATTCATTTTGAATAAAATTTAAAATTTTTGTTTATTTCTTTTGATGAAGAATACATTCTGTTTTATAAATTTCTTATATTGATTAAAAAAAAACAAGAGACTTTGAATTGTGCAAGCAAAATTGTGCAGCTAGAGCGGAGTAAAAAATTAAAATCATGAATTTAAAACGCCTATATGTGAAAAAGTTGCTAATTGCAAAGCTTATTTATAATACGAAATTTCAGCTAAATCAAATTAAATTTTTGGCTGCCAAAATAACTTTAATATTCAGCTATTTCGCCTAATTTGTCACAAAACTAACACAAACAGATTCCTAAATTATAATAGCTCTGATTAGAAACCATAAGTGGTTGAAATTAAACCATAAGAGAAATCAAAAGTTTGACACAACGTGACGCTGGAAATCGAAGGACTCGCGCTTCAAGAGGGTCTCTCTCTCTCTCTCTCTCTCTCTCTTCTCATCTTCTCTCTCCTCCCTCCTCTCTCTCTTCGGTCTCTCCTCCTCTCTCTCTCTCTCTCTCTCTCTCTCTCTCTCCTTCTCTCTCTCTCTCTCTCTCTCTTACCGTGTATGGACGCTGGCTGATGCTTTCTCTCTTGCTGGCGTCAGTACGACTTCGTTCTCCGTTGGAGTTGGTTGTCATTCTATTATTAGTACATATTTTATTTAGCTTGTGTTACGTGGCTTACGTAATTTTATTTCATTTTTGTCAGTATATTTCATTTAGTTATCATTTCGTGTTACGTAGGGTATACAGAAATGCCTCGGACGCGATCAGACGACTTGTGCCCAGCGTTTGGTGTGCCTGAAACCTTTAAATATAATATGCTACCGACATATGCTGACGTTATAAGATATTATTTGTATATACGACAAGAACTTTTAAGAGAAAACAAACAGGGACCTGGTTGGTCTGATGTGTGTGTTCGCCATTAATAAAGAACTCAAAGGCTTATGAGAAAAAAAGTTCAATTCCTATTGTAACGGACCAACAAATATTACATAAGATAGGAGAATACCATAAAAAATATCGTAATATTAAGAAACCTTTGAAAAGAGAAGGTAAACTAAATTCTTTGAAAAAGTTGTATCATTTAGAGAATCAGCGGAGAAAAATCTGTTCGATATTTGATTATGTAAATGCAAGGATTTTTTAATCTGTGCTTGCAAAATTAAAGTACCTGTAGCTTAAATCTTTTTAACAAATCAAAGGACATCTCAAAGAATGGTAATTGGAATTATTGACATTAAAGCAAGCATAATGCTCGAAAAAAGATTGCAACGCAAAGAAAAGGCAGGAAAAAGAAGAAAAACGTTCAGTTACAAGAGAGTGAAGAAAAATAGCTAATAGACTTTCTCCTTCTGTTATGGGACACATTTTGAATTCTTCAAGTTCTTCTGGTGAATATGTAGATACTGAATTTAAACCGTGTGAAGTGAAAAACAATTATAAGTTAAAATTCTCTTCAACATCATAAATGAGAATTGAGCTTTTAAATATAGTATAGGCTTGCGACAGAACTGGTGTTTCTGATAGAGCATCAACAATTCTTATAAATACGACTTTAAAAGATATGGGAGTAATTACCTAACAAGATTCTTCTAAAATAGTCGATCGTAGCAAAATCAGAAGGAAAAGAATAAAAACCCGCAGTGACTTGAAAAGGAAAAATGAGGGAAAACACTCTTCATCGGAATATGGGATATACTTTGATGGTTGAAAAGACAAGACTTTAATTCGGGCTAAGAAAGGAGAAAGGGTAGCTAGAAATACCATAAGAAGATCATGTGCTCTTTACTTTCAGAACCAGGATATATATACTGTATATCCTGGTCATGTCACTCCTATATCTGGCAAGTTCTCATAATTATTAATCAAGCATATTAACTTTTTTTAGAGAAAAATATTCATCTTTCTATGCTGCAAGGTGTTGGTGTTGATGGAACAGTGGTTAATACAGGTTCTTGGAATGGTACCATAAGACAACTTGAACTTTCTATGGAACGTCCTTTGCAATGATTTGTTTGTTTGTTACATACAAATGAATTAACATTACGTCATCCGTTGAGCAAGCAAACATTTGGAAGGAAAAGCTACTGGGAACAAAAAGGGTACTGTGGAGAAGTTGGAAAAAGTTAGAGTCTTGCGAAAAGATTCCTGTAGTAAGCTTTCAAAAGATAGAAAATAACTTTGCCTGATGTAGCCCTTGATAAACTTAGTACAGATCAACGACATCTTTACGAAATGTGCCCTGGGAATTTCAAACGGCACATGTTTCCATGAAAAGATCCAGGAAAAATGTGTCATTCCAGATGAGTAGTGATGCCGGGAGTTCCGAGGCCACCCTTTTCGATATGAAGGAATAGAGATATAGGTCTGAAACTTGGAATATACTATATATGTGTTAAGGACGAAACAGGGTAAATTTCAAGTCTGTAGGATGTATATAGAAGGGGGGTCACTGCCCGAAGAGCGTATCCGCTAATTACGCCCTCGTTTAATATCCCTTTTGGCTTTTCCCAAATCCGAGATTGAGTTAAGGCCTAACGGCTTAATCATCGCACCCCAGGTGTCGGGATGTGCGTGAAGAGAGAGCGCCGCGCGCGCGTGCGTGCAGGCTATACACACCTAATGTTATTATTATTAATTTATTTTACGGTCGAAAGAATCAATACCGAAGGGAATGATTCTGATCGAAAACGATCCTGTAAGGGATCGTTTTTTTTTTTTTTACGCACTCCGACTCTGTATTCCGCGCGTTGCTTCTTCGCATACGCGGTTCTGAGTCCCGATATATATCTAACATGGGTTTAGAGTTATCGTATTGGGTTAAAATTTGGAGGGGTGTTAGATGGTGATGTAACCCTGTTGTATACGAAGTTACGTCCCCGATGGTCTCCCCGAAGGGGACCCCCCCCCATTAAAAAATCAAAGTGTTCGTAAATTGGCTGAAATTTGGTGAGAGGATTCAGAGTTGAATTTCCAGAAATACTTGAAATGTGAATCTGTGGAGTTGGCCTTCCGGCACCGGTGCTGGAGACACTGCGCGGTGCCGAGATAATAAACAGTCGTATAAACAACAATGTTGGTGTCCTTATAAGGTTATGAGTCCGTAGAGTTCGAATATGATGGTTATAAGTCCGTGTAGGGTGTCTAGGCCCCCTCATTAGGGGGGGGTCTCGACTGAAAAAAAAGAGCACAGAGTGCAAAACAGAGTCGAAGGAGGAATGAGAAGGATGAAGGAAGTAAAGAAAAGGAAAAGAATGGAGAAGGAATCTACCTGAGAAGGAGTAGGTGTTGACAGATGCATCGGTGCTGGCTCCGGTGGGTGCCGAGTTATTAAATTTTGTATAATAATACAATATTTGTGTTAAAATAAATATGCTTATAAGGATGTGAGTTCGCCTAAGGGTGTTTGAGACTCCCTCATAGCAAGAAGGTAGCGTCATCAGGCTCCTGTTCGATGCGGGGGCGCGCCTGCAGGCGCGTCAGCCAGTGCAATCCGCCGCGAAACGGGCGCTTGCGCGCGCCCGCTAGCGCGATCCGACGGCGGAACGACGCGGAAATATATATATTATATATTATATATATATATATATTATATTAATATATAATATATATATATTATATATATATATATATATATAATATATATATATATATATATATATATATATATATATATATATATATATATATATATATAGCCGCAACATCTTAAACAACAAAGGTACATAAGGGGACAGTAAAAAAGTTTTTTTATTTTAAAACTTTATAACATAAGTGCAAACTAAATAATCGTTAACATATAATTTCCAATAAAAAGAACATTAAATAAATACATTCAAACACAAAGGTTTTTATTTTAAATATATTAATCCATCTAATCAGGGGGACCATAGGATTCTGTTAATAAATTGAGCAAGTTCCTATATGTTTTTCCAGAAGATTCAAAACACCATCCGAAAGGATGTAAGCATAAATAAAACTTGCGGAACTAAACCATTTTTCTGCATATTTTCGTTCAACAGCACTCATCTCGCTCTCGCCAGAGGAAGTAAACGTATCCCGGCTGATAGTTATTAAGGCATTTTTGTATACTGCATTAAACGGGAATCCACATGTTTCGGTGTAAATATCGTAAATTAAACCATGAGCTATTTGAATTAAGTCCTCGAGTAGGTCAACATCTTTAATCGTAATTTTTAAGTCGTTTTTTCAATATAGAACAAAGCTGTTATATTTGCAGATTTCTGAATGTGAAAACTATACACGTACGCATGAATGTAACAGCATCATTGGGTTTCCAATAGTTGCGTTTTACATCGATACTTAACATTATCAGATGCAGTGAAAGCAACATCTATTCTATTATAGCCTCTTCAAGCTGTCACCTCTGATTTCCTCAAGAGACGATGTCACAGATGACACATACTGCAGCCTTTAACTCCAAGCTTCAAGTTGTTCGATAATCTTGAGGAATTCTTCAACTGATATGAATAAAAGGTAATTACGTGCAACCTCCATTGTAATACGGTAATATATGCTCTCCATCTTTACGAAAAAATGTAAATGACACATCGTTGGGTATTACAAAGATCCTCGTAAAGAGGACGTCCGTAGGAGCAGAACGAGAGGGGTCATCGTATCAGCACAACGAAAAATATCCTACCTGGCAAAATTCGTATGTATAAACACCCTTATAGAATAATGAGATTCTTTATTTCCAACCAATCAAGGAAGAAAGTAACAAGAAATATGACATACGAAAATGAACCATATCAGTTCCAAAAGGGTATATATTTTCGTTTACAACAACATACAACAAACAACAACAAGCAACAACAACCACACAAAAACAAAACATATATATAAAAATAAGTTCTTTATATACTACCCAACAGATATATGCCAACGTAACATTGTTTTTTACATACTAAAGCTAACAAAACCTGACCTGAACTAAGAATATAATGTACATCGACAAACCTAACAACACCATACGACGAATAAACTACTAACATTAACAAAGTTAAACACTTAACAACTGTAAAGTAACACTATGCTTCATAAACGTAAAAATTCAAATGTTTTTACAATACCCCTAAATCTAGTAAATAGTAAAATCAAACAACCCTCCCATTCCTTCCCGTCTACTGTCCAGTTGTTGATCCTATTGAATTAATTGATCTAACGAGTTCAAGCAAACCATTTATAAAACATAAACGCAAACCTTTTATTATTCATTAGTGATCAGGTATCCATCTAAGGAATGGACTTGTTAATTTAATGTTCCCGGGCTCCTGGCTACTTGTCTTTGTGTCCTGGTCCTACAGGTTGTGGGAAAACTTTTCTGTTATTAAACATTTTAAAAGAGGTCGAGATTTCTGAACAAAGCCTGTAAAAATCATATGGTGTTACAGTGTTTACCAAGAAAAATTTTAAAGACTACAAAGATGTAATCGAATTTCCCGAAGGGTTATATGACATAAAAACCTCCAATGTTTACCAGGTCATAAATTTATAATCCTTGATGATTTGAAGATGCATAAATTGAAAGAGGCTATAGCCGAAACTTTCACAGTTTACTCCTCATTTAAACATCACAGTATTTTTAATAACACAGAATATCTTCATCAGGAATAAGTAATGAGGGATGTGTTTTAAAAACACGCAGTATTTAAATCTGTTTGGACAAAAGAAAGGGATATGAGTCAGGTCAATGTTGGTGGCTACCCAAATGTTCCCCTACCCAACGTAAAGAGTTCTTAAAAGTATATTAAGAGGTTTACATCTATAACTCACGGTTATTTACTCTGTGAGCTTCATCCTAAGAACACGCATAGAGTGTTTCTGCGTACAATATCTTACCCACCGAGATTGAGACAGTATACATACCTGAATAATGAGTACTCTAGTAACAGATATTTACCTTTTATGAGAAAATTTAAAAACGCCTGAAACCTTCTGAAAAACGTAACCTGATCTGTGAAGATGAAAAAATTTACAATGTATAGCTGAATTATGCCAGGAATCTTAATAAAAGGAATGTTCCTTTAAAGAGTAGCTCTAGAAGGTAAAGGTTACGTGCGTCACAGAAATCATCATTTAAAAAACTTGCTGTAACGTAAGAAAGCTTAAAAATAAAAAGAAGCTGATACAGAACGGGTGGAGGTGTGTTCCTACCCTTACTCTTTTTTCCGTTATAAGCCCTTTGATAAACAAGGGGCTTGCTCCAATGATGAAGAAAGGTAGTGGTTTAACACACTACACACGATTATGAGAAGTTGGAAAGTATAAACACAGGAACGCCTTAACGTCTACAACCAACAACAACAACAAAAACAACAACAGCACAGCAACAGCAGCAAACAACAAAAACAACAACCAACAACAACAACACCAAACAACACAACAAACATTTCGAACAGCCTCAATCAGACATTCGGGATACAGCATGATCAGATTAGGGTATAATCCTTATCACCCGATGATTCAGCAGACAGCCTTTTGATTTAATGATCCCTAGAAGTTTGAACGGTGGGAACGCCGACTTATGTTTGACGTGTAGGCGGATAGCGTTGAGATAAATTAATTATGAGAAGGAACTGCATCAAATATTAAACTCCAATGTAAACATTCATGAAAAAAGAATCCTATATCAAACTTTATACAAAAAAACAAAAATTGTTGAATATTAAAAGTTTTAATTAAAACACAGCCCAAGAGAAACGAGGCTCTAACAACAGATACTAACCCATGGTGAAAAGAAGAAAGTCTAATTTAGACAATACTACTCAAAGAAAGCTTACAATTAAGGGTAAGCAAAAGGGTATAGCTCTATATAATATTTTAAAAGATCGATTAATTTGGATGATCTCGGTCAATCATTATTGATGGACAGGAAACTAGGTTTCCAGGAAGATTGTTGGAGACCAGATAACTGATCCATTTCGTGAATCCAAGATTGCTCAAGTGCCAGGATGGAACAGGATTATACAGACACAATCTAGTGATTATTTTCTTCACAAGATGTTTTATGAACACTTGAGCATCTGGACAATATTTCCAGTCCTAAAGATGAGGGAAAATCACGATGACACGAATCTTGTCTTTCCATTGTGAATAGATTAAAGTTAATAAGTAGAAACACATTAAGTGAGAAGAGCAGGTAGACAATAAGAAAAAATCCGTAGAAAGACACGCAAAAGGAACGGGAAACATTGATTATTTTATATATGATCTTTTTTTTTTTTTTTTTTTTATTGATTGTATTATTTGTAATTTAACATTAAGTAAATATTCCATGTTTTATCTTCTGTATAAGACTTAATAGGTTTTTTAATCTTGTAAATTAAAATGGTTAATAATTTATTTGTAATTAAAAATTAAAATACTTCATATATACATCTGATTTTTTATAGTCACCTTTCCAATAATAAATAATAAAATTTTTAATGTTAATATCATTGTGAATCATTGGAGGCTAAGGAAGCGGTCGATAATTATTACTTTGATGTGGAAACAGCCATACAGTTACGGGGGTTTTTCAAGTTTGCTTCAAAGTTTCCTCAAATTAATAAAAAGAATTGAAAAAATATTTAGAAGGTGAGGATGCTTTTACCCTTCATAAACCTAATACGAAAAAAATTTCCTACCACGGAAAACATAGCCCCCCTTTAGATACGTATGGGGCAACTAAGATTTTTGGCCGGGGTCGCTAAAAATGGCCGGGGTTGGCCGGGGCCGGGGCCGGGGCCCCGGTCGGTCCCTAATTCCAGATACTTATGGTTAAGGGTTTTAAAAGATAAAAAATCAAAGACTGTTGCTACAGCAGTCAGGGAAATTATAATAAGGATGATAGATATCCCAAAATGATATGGACAAGATAAGGGTACATGAATTTTTTTGGCAAAGAGTTTCAGAAATAGTTCTGAGTATGACATAAGGGTAATTACAACACATTTTTCAGTTTAATAAAGCCGCAAATAGTTGAAAGAGTAAAAGAACTATAAAGAAAGAAATGCATAGGTATTTCACGAAGATGAATATCATTTAAATATATAGATATACTACAGACTTGGCATACTCTTATAGCAGATCTTTTCACAGAACTATAAAGACTACCCTACTTGCAATGTTAAAGACAAAACCCGAGGCTTCCCTAAACCGTAAGGTCTATAAAATTAATGATAAATCCGGAATATACGTACACGACTATGTAAGAGTGTCTAGATCTGATAACTGTTTCAGAAAGGATATGACTCGGGGTGGTCAGGAGAAGTTTTTAAAGTAGATATATCAGAGAATTCCGAGAGACAGGTAAAATATATCCTTCTTGAGGATTAATGGTGAAAAATAAAGGAGGTTTATAACAAGAATAGAGAAATACGGTTTGAGTCCTAGAGTCACATATAATAGAAAAATATAGGATCTAACGGGGAAGGGTAAAAAACAGTATCTTGTAAATGCTAGATTACAAATGAAGTTAATAGTATTATAATTCTAGTTGAAATTAAGAACATTGAACTTAACTTTGTAAAGGATGAATCATTTCTATGTTAACGTTGCGTCATCGGCTTATATGGACCTATATCGGAATAAAATATCGCTTTCACTGATTATTGGGGCCATAAAATGCGACGAGAATTAGAATAGGATTTATGCGGAATGATATTGGATGCGCGTTCGAGACATGCAGAATATCAGGCGTTTGTATATTTAGAAGTGTGAGAGTGTCAAACGTATTAAAAATTAACACAGATATGGGTGTTATCGAGAGAACCGATAGAGAATAGTTTTGACTTTTTCTTTAGACGAGCCCGAAATGTTTATAAGATTAAACAACATTTGAATCAAGTGTATAATGTGAAGATTTAGTATTCTAGTATAAACATTCAACGAAAACTTTATATTTAAAAGTCTCAAACCAAGTAACTGAAGATAGAAATTTATTTTTTTCTACATCAGATTGGTTTTCGTAGATGTAATTAACTACGTGGACGAACAATTGAATTACGATATCAAAATCCACTAAATGATTCATACGTTATACCTAGATGGAAGAGTATTTAAATTTTGTACGAGCAAGCCGATGTTCATACATTGTATCGACTCAAAGATGTTACATCCGACGGTTAGTATTGTTCCAGCGATATGTAGAACCCCAGCTATTTGGAAACACTGGGCAAGTTACTAGAGTGATATTTTTCCTAAAGATACAAGAGTTATAATATTTCCTAGTCATATATACTTGAAAATGCTAATTTGAAACGTTGAGTGTTTACAGAGATGTGAGGTACCTTAGCTCCCTTACACTAGGTAAGATGGAGTGATATCGGAAGAAGTCGAAGTATAGTAAAGGTCAACCGTATATATCTGTGAAACATAATCATGTCTAACCGAGACCTTTCTATTAACGTACGTTCCCTTCGCTCATGGATCTACCCACTGAAATAAAATATGGGGATTAATACGAATTGAAATACATGAATTTCCGAAGCGAGAAATTTTGAGCAGGATTAAGTGATAATTCTTGATGCAGTATTGAGAATGTAACCCTTAACCGAGGTGCCTTCATAATTTATAGGCGTTTGATTTGTAAAAACGAAAACACTTTGAAACTGCGTAACACTGATAGTTTAACAAAAATAATGGATGATATTAATGAACTTTCAAATTTGTATAGCCTTGGACATACTTAGACACTTTAATAAACGATTCATAGTAAGTCGAATATGTAAGACTGATTTTCTCACTATAAACCAAGGGAATAATGGAACTGGTGATTTAAACTTGAGTGGTGCAAATGTCATATTGTAAATCTTTCATTTGATACCCTATACATGGTGGGTAAGGTGTTCGTCTTACTATACCTGTAGAAGAGGAGGTGAATTAACACCACGTGCAGAACTTTGAATACGCCTTGTATTATTTATCTGCCTACGAGAGAGAGAGAAGAGAGAAGAGAGGAGAGAGAGGAGAGAGAGCGAGAGAGAGAGCGAAGAGAGAAGAGAGTAGGAGAGAGAGAGAGAGAGAGGAGAGAGAGAGAGAGAGTTCCTTAACAAGAGTTCAACTGGTGGTAGCGGGGAGGGATTCAGGGGGTGACGTAAGAGTCTAGGATTGAGCATAAAGTAGCAGACAATTATAGAGTTTAACGATAAGATTAAAGTCATTAAAATGATTAATCTTAAGACGATTAACTGTGGAAATAATATCATATAATAATAAAATATAATATATTATTGTCAGTGATAAAAATTTTCATAATAATAATAATCTTAAATCATTTAATATAATAATAATAATATAATTCATTAAATCAAATTTATATAAAGGATATATATATAATTAATGACATCACCCACTCGTTACATATTTGATAAGCTGTAACTGAAGTTTCAAAATAATAAAGGGGTGATTTAAACTTTGCTAAGTTAGGTAGTGCCTATTATGCTCGGTCATGATGAGTCGTTCTGTTCAAGTTGAAAAGATAAATTTCATTCTTTGTCGATTTTATGTTATTGGACGTTCCTAAGCTGTTGTTGCGGTGTAAAATGTAACGTAAAGTGTAAACTGTAAACCGAGTTAAGGCAATGTTTAAAGAAGTAAGTTTTTATTTGTGTTAGTATTATTAAAATAGGTACCAACCGATGACCTGCTGGTTCGGTTTCGTGTTATCAAAATGGTTTCAAAAGATCTTGATTTGGTTATTGCTTTCAAGTTATGTTTTACAATATAATAATTATATCTGTAATAAATAATAATATACTATATATATAATTTGAATAATATATATAATATATATATATATAATTATATAATATATTATATATTATATGGCTCATGTGATTATAGCATTCCGTTAAGCGTAAGCAATTTTCTTTTACAATACTACGAACGGAAAGGAACACCTCAAGTTTGTTAAAAGTTGGAATTTTTCTAATTAGTTAATGTTGTTGTGAATTACTGAAAGTTAATACTAATTACTTTTTGTAAATCAACACGAAAGTTAAAGTAATGACTAATTATTTTTAAGAAATTTGGTTTTTACTTTTTTTTTTGTAAAATAAACACAAGAAACAAATTTAGTAGGCTACTTTTTTCTAATTCTGGACACTTTTCAATAAATGTTATATAAATAGTAAGTATTGGAGGTTGATTTGCGATAAAATTTTGTAAGAGAAAGGCATTTCTTTTATACATTTTGTTGTTATGACTTTGTAAACAACTAATTAAGGAAAAGTTTTTTATAATTTCAAATATTTAGTAACAACAATAATAATATATAATATATAATAATATATAATAATAGAATTTATAATTAATAATATATATTTATATGCTTTTCAGTTTTTTTAAGACTTTATTTGTAATTAACTATGCCATAAGGTTGGGTTGAGTAAGGAAGCAATATTTCATTAGGGGGCCGAGGATGGGGACAGTAGGGGGACAAGTCCCTTTGTCAGGTAGAGGCCTGAGAGCCCGATCCTGATATCTATGCGGTTATTAGGGTATGTTCATAATATTAATCATAAAGACTGTACATCAAAACATGTAGTATTTAATTATAATTATATATATAATATATTATATAATATAATTTTATATTATATAAAAATATACTATAAACGTATATTATATAGTATATTATATATATTATATTTATTTATTATATATATATATAATATATTAATATTATATATATTTGTATATATATTATAAATATATATAATATATATATAATATAATATATATTAAATATTTATATATATTTTATATGTAATAATATATATATAGATTTATAGTGTTGTAGGGGTGAACTATTTATTTTGAAAAAATTATTTAATATATAGCGAATTTTAAATAATGATTTAAAATATTTCGACTTTGAATCATGTCATTACGATTTAATTCATTGAGAAAAGAAACTGATTGAGTTAATAAAAAGTGATGATATATAATAAAATGTAATTAACCAGACTTAAATTCTTGTTAGTATTAATATAGCAATTATTAAAAAATTCAAAAGTGATGGAGTCGAAATAAAGTACTATATATATATAATATAATATTTATATATATATATATATATATATATATATAATAATATATATATTATAGATTAATTTGTGTTGTTGTGTGTGTGTGTGTGTGTGGTTGGTGTGTGTGTGTGTGTGTGTGTGTGTGGTGTGTGTTGTGTTGCTGGTGTGGAAAGGAACTGAGATTGTAGGGGCTCTAAATAATTGTGTAGGGGATAATTTTATAAGCTTATGGTAGACTTTTGTGTTAGGTGAGTCCTAGGAGATTCTTATGGTTAAATTAAATTTGAAAAGGTCAAAGTACGTGTGGTTGTGACATATGGTATCTGAGGGGAAGTTAAGAGAGTACGATGTTTTGGGATAATAAAGATGTTCTGGATGGGGTGAGTAAGGAGCTTCAGATTGATGTGTTGGGGACCTGCTGGTTGGTAGGGTGAAGTCAAAAAGGGATGGCATAAAGGTGTGTTTGGGGTGGGGAGAAATGAGAAAATGTAGAATGTAATGATGTTTGCTGTGAAGAGAGAATATGTGTTAAGTAGACTTCTTTAAACAAAGAGGTATACATAAGTTTAGAGTTGGTGTCGGTAGATATGGTATCTGAAGTGCGAAGATGATTATTGTTGAGCGCCACCACGCAGCCCGAGTTGGAGCGGAAAACCATAATCGTTTAAAATAGGAAAGTATAATTCGCAATAGACTTTGAACTCCGAAAGCCGTACTGGGATCGGAAGAAAGAAATGATAGTCAGAATGGTCTAAGAAGTGAGTGTTAAGAAGTGTTTCAAAGATCTAGAAAACAAGTGAGAGCTATAGGGCATAGTTAGAAGGATCTAGAGCGGTCCTTTTTTCGGAATAGGTTGACATGTGCGTGCTTCAACTGAGGGTAAGTCTAGTATGGAATGACTTATGAGAATAAGTTTGACCCGAGGCGGGGTCGCAGTAACCATCTCAAAAAATGGGGAAGGAATCATACGGCACCGCTTCACGTTTATAGTCTAGGAGCCATTGGCCCGATAAATGTATCAAGGAAAGACCATAGGACAACCTGGAGAGAGAAGAGGAGCAGAAGGAATGCGATCGTCCATGTTGAGCTAGAGGAAATAAGGAGGCCGAAGGATTTTCCTTTTCGGATTGGAGGAGTTGCATCAGACATAGATGGGAATTGAGGAGCAAGGATGATTTACAGAAGTTGTTAGAGATGTTTTGCAAGAGCCAGAAAGATTTTGTCATAGAGATTCACCGAAGTTAGCGCACTTTCGGTTTGATGAAAGCCACTGGCTCGTCGAAGAGTGATCCTGCAACGTTTCTATTTCTGAGTGAAATTGCGTTAGGTGATAGGAAAGAGAATTTTCCACTCCCGAAAGCGCGCTGTTCCCTGCCGGAATGGTCCAGAGAACAAGACGATTCGAAACCATGATTATGATGACGAAGGATTTGTCGAGAGAAGGAATGAATCTGCGCATACGTACCGATTAAAGCTCCAGCATTAGTGGGTAGAGCCGAAGCGTCATAGAGGTCACAGTCATTCATATAGTTTAGCGGTAGAAGGACGCCAAGCCAGATTCAGCCCGATCAAGGCAAAAAAACGCATAGGGAGGATGGAGCTGTTGGAGAGCAAAAATTAAAATTAAGAGATTAAGGTTGTGGTCAGATTTAATATAGGAGCGAGTTGTGTATTTATAGAGAGAAAGGACTAGTGGTGAGCATAGGTCAAGCGTATTCAAGAATTGGATTAAAGAGTAGTTGTGTAATAGAAAACAGTGTGTACAATACTAAATGCATAAGTCATCATGGAAGTGAAGAGTGCTGTCAATCCGGTTGATGGGGTTACTAATTGTTCTCATAGAATATGATTTAGACCAGGGACTTAATGCAAGGTTTCTAAGTTGCAGAGTAAAGCAAGTGGTCCACTCAGTCAGGAAAAGTGAAGGATGTATAAAGGATTAATATCTTGATAAATTCAAGCTCAACATAAAAGGAATGAATTTTTATAGTAAAATTGTACGGGTAGGTTTCCCTAGGTTCTCAATAGAAAAGTTAACCTGCGATTGAAGGGGATGGCTTGAGTCTGTGGCCAAGAAAAACGTATTATAGGGTGGATTATAAGCAATAATTGAAAGTAGCTATCAGTTGTTTGGAAGCAAATAATAAAGTAATAAGATGCGGCATAAAAGATGATGTTGTTAAAAGAGAAAGAAGTACTAAGTAAACTGTATAATAATTATCGTTAGGTCCATAATAGATTATCTCAACAAGGTTGGGGTATTTAAGAAGACGAGCTTAGATAGCAGAGAAGTGCAGTAGAGAAAAGTGATGAATTATCTGGGTGTTGAGGTAGAAGCTGATGAGAAGGTGAAGAGCTAGGAATGTTTTCCAGTAGAAAGCGATTCTGAAGGGAATGAACAGTCCAAATTTTTAAGTCGTATTGATAATAGGACAATAAATTCTTCATCGTAGAGCACGGACGGGACCAGGGGGCAATAACAAGAAAATTAAGCAGACATGGCCAATATTATAAAGCATTCTTTCAGCAGGGAGTTTTATTTTGGAATGGGTTTTGGCACAGAGGTTGTATATAGCTAGATGGTATATATAATAATAATATAATATTATATATATATATATAATATATATTATATATATTTAATATATATATTATACTATATCATATATATAATTATTCAAATAGGGAACCGGGATGTGAGCGATAGATGCATGGAAATGCCACGTCCCGGATGGATATATATATGATATATACGATATATATATTATATGATATAGCTTATATATATCTATATATCTATATATAATAATATAATTTAATTATATATTTTATATATATAATATATATATATTTAATTAATATAATCATAATATATTATATACTATATATATGATATATACTATATCTTATATATATATATATGATATATATAATATAATGGAATGGATGCTAGGATTTGTACAGGATGTTCATCCTGTTGCTAAATCAAAAATTAGAACAAATTGTTATACGATTTTTTTAGAGGTCATATTTGATTCGATGAGTACTAGGATTAAAATAGGTTTTTTACGTGAATTGTCTCGTTCTAGCATTTGAACGTTAAATATATTATGAATATATATATATATATAAATATATATATATAATATAATATATATTATAAATAATATATTATATATTTATATAAATAAATATTATATAATTAGTGCGGCTCATCAAAAGAGTCGTATATATGAATTACATAATATTCACGGCTCATCAACAAGGAGTCAGAATAGCAACAGTATGTCGTATGCCTACAAGTCTTTCGAAGTTCTGTGAAACTAGCTTCCCAAGCGGTCATTACTGGTGTCACCTACATTAAGGATAAAGATGCAAGCTTCGTTTTAAGACGAATGGATAGGTGGTATGAAAACATTCTCGTCTTAATAATTGGTCAGTCCGCATCAGCAATCTTCATACAGGGTTTACTTGTTCATATAAAGTAGCTTTAAGAATGCTAAAGCAAAAAAACCGGCATACCGATGCTGAACCTTCATTCTTCTGGTTGCAAATATATTGTAGTGCATGATAAGATGAGGCTGTTGCAAAAAAATTAAATTATGTGCCTTTCGAACGATACTATTCAGCGAGGAATTTCTGAGTTGCAGAAGGACGGTCGAGCAAAGTGATGGAAGAAATTAAACGGCACACAAATGATTTTCGTACAAAGCGATGAAACTGCAGACTTCGTATATGCGCAGTGGCTTTGTTTTCGCAGGTAATATAAAAGATGGCGATTTGTAAAGAAAGAATCATTGCATCATGTGAAGTTCGAATCTACGGAGAAGAGATTTCCTTCTTGGTATCGGTAGACTTTTCTTGGAAATAATGTTGAGCATTGCCACTCGAACTGACGGTGCAACCGGCAATCGTGGCAATCGTTCTGGATTATAGGCGAAAGTAGGAGGATGAACGCATGGGTAATACTGTTAACACTGTAACGATTATTCAAGTAATGCTTGGCATCCAGGACAGTACCTCTGAATTGAGATGTTTTTAATGATAGTTATCAAATAGTAAACGCATTAATATAGTTCACTTAAGTCGCCTTTTCCGTTTGTATTGTATCAAGTTTGAGCTGAATGAAGTTGGATCTTCCATCACGAGAAGTGCGGATGTCTTCGCGAGGGAAATGTTTACTTTAGAGTTCAAAATCTGAGGAGAAGAGATGGGCGATGTCTTTTCAGAGACTAGGCGCATTACAAGTATTTAGTGAAAGACACGTCAAACAATTGGAACTAAAATTGGATATAGTGACATATTTTCTCGAAAATGGATTGAATTTGTCATGAAGAAATCCACACATGATTGATTTTTACGAAATATTAAGTCATTTGCTATGAAAACTTGAATTGTGGGGAAAACATGTGAAAACAGGAAAAGTTTAATGTTGAAATACATGCGAAAGTTATATTGATGGAGAGAATGATATTACCTGACATCAGCAATCTATTCCAACTTTCACTATCTTCTCTTTGTAATGAAATTATAGTCTACTGTGTAGAAATAGAAGAGTAAAAGCAAATAATACTTACATTTCACGTAGATGTAATTCACTGTCTATAAGACTTGAGGGAAGTAATTTAAATAACTCTTAATAACTACTTTAAGCAGCTTATGATACTTATTTTACCAAATATCTGGTCATAGTATCTTCAGCTTATGCTCATCTTGCAAATGGTTATCTCTAAAATTCTAAACGTTTACGGAGCAGGATTGTTCTTTTGTGCTTGATTAAAACAAGCTCCGATCAAAATTGATGTAGAATGAATTTACGACTGCACTGTCGAAAACGAGCATCACAGGAATCTGCGAGACATAGGAGATATCGCAGCAACTTTCTGATTAATATGTAATTCGGTATATTATATATATATATAATATAATATATATATATATATATATAATATATATAATTATACTATTAATATATTATTGATATATATTAATATATATAATATATATATATATATATATATAAATATATATAATATATATAATATATATATTATATATTATATATATTAGAGCTCATCGAAGCACTTTATTAATAAAGCGGAAGTCTACAAATTGAAGTAATATAAGACCACACTAATGTCGCATTTGAAATCGATACATATATTGAGTTTAGATTTTAAATGTATATATAGTTGTGTTGTGTATTATTAGTAAAAAGTAAATGTATTTTATTTACATGATAACAGTTTACAAAATAATAACAGTCAAAATTAATAATGTTATTAATAGTCTAACAGGAATATATTGTTTTATGCACGTGACGATAAATAAGTTTATTCTGCTATTTGTAGTCATTAGGACTGCGTACTAGGCATATAATCACTATCAACAGAGATATTTTGGGAAGTCTGTCGTAGTATTGTCATTTTATGATGTTTAAATAAATGCATTCATAATGAAGTTGTGAATGATTGAAGGATTCTACAAAAGTCTCCTATTAAAAGAAGGCTTGGATGAAGAATACAAAGCTGTCATTCAGATGGAGGAATGATCATCCGATTGACACAAAAGTATAAAAAAGCATAGCAAAATAAATATAATAATAAAAATTATACAGGTCTGTCTGTCAGATCCCTTCGGTATTTTTTTGTTTTTCAGATACATAACTTCTTAAAATTTTTTTATTATGCGTGAGGAGTGCAATATCGAGTAGTTTAATATTTTATTTAAAGAAAAAAAAAAAATGAGCGATAGTAGAAGAATATTTAGATGAATTGAAACAACTAAGACGGTTTTAAGGTCCTTAGGAACTAGCTTGCCATATACATAAAGAAATAATACAATGAAAGGCAAATTTGGCATCTTTCTTAGAATAAATTAGATTTAAGTTCTCGAAATTATAAACTATGACTTAAATTAGACGCAAGGTCGAATCTCTCAAAATTACTTGTAGTGAATTAAATACAGAATCTGTAGAGGCAGATAAATCAGCAGTGGTTTTATCCATTAAATTAAAGCATATTAATTAAGCTGGACTTCAATATACATGAATATATGAGCAAGGATTACCAAAATAGTGCAGTAATTAGTAAAGTAGTATACTTCAGTCAAAAATTCAATGCACAAATCATTGTTGGTCGAAAATTGAAAAAGTAAAATAAAATTAGCAAGGCATGAACAATAACTTGTCAAAAAAAAAACAAGAAAATTTAGATGTGCACCGAAATAGTAGTCATATAAAAAGCTTAGAGCAATCATTTAATTAATTGACAAAAATTAGAAAGTCCAATTTTCATTAATTTAGGATAGTTCTGTACAAAGAATAAAATGTAAATTTTTCAGGAACTAAAATAAATAGTATAGTTGAAAATAATAATCAAGGATCTAAACTAGTAAGAAATTTAAACAAAAGTTAGAAGTGAGTATAATGAAGTCCCTTCGCTATTGTGAGCGTGAAGTATTAATGGAAGATCACGAATTTAAAGAATTTATCTAGTTCTTTAAACATTATAGAAGAGAAATGTGAAAGATGAAATGAACAGCTTAGGTCAGATGTGGGGAACCTTTTTGTGTTGGAAGGCAGCAGTTGTGACAGGTATTGACAAACCCAACAACTATAACAAATATTAGAAAAGTTATGCAAATACATATTGAAAAAGTTGAAGATGGATGAAATTAAAGAATTGAAATGTGTGAAGCTATGGCAGATTTCTTTAGTTTCTGATCTAGACTCGAGTTAATAATGCAATGGAAATATACTCATTTGAATGAATTGAATTCTACAGGTGTTCATTATAATAGTTAAAAACTTCCCTAAAGCAGCGTGATAAGTGAGAATAAAGTGTTAGTATGTTATGAGAAATAAAAAGGTAAATTTTAGTGTAATTACAAAGTGTTTTGAAAAAGAAGCAGGATCATGATATCACCTTATTTGGACTTGGCATTGGGTAAAATGACAAAGCAGACAAAATACAAAAGTGAAAAGGTAAGTCCTTTATACAAGAAGAAAATAATAATGAACAGAATAAGACATAAAAATGTTATATACATGGAAATATAATGAAATAGAATATTAAATTTTAGTTAGTGTATTATATTAATAAATACAGTTTTGCAATTTTGTAAAAGACAATCATAGTATAAATAATCAAATTCTAGAAAACAAAGCAAGAGTAATACAAGTTCATAAAGACAATAAATGATTGCTTTAATTGCAGTAGTTCAAATACGTTATTAAGTAATTGTAAAGACATAGAGAATTTGAAAACTGTTATAAGCACATTTAATTTCGTGAGAAAAGATAGTGACAAGAGCAAGTGCTCAATTTCCTCATACACCTGTAAGTCAGGTAAATACCTCCTCAGAGTCAAAAGGGTCAGAAAATAATACAACAAAAAGCTTTCTAACAAATTGTGTACTGAAAGGCTTTCATTCCCAGCTGTGCCAGTTAACATAAAGCTGAAAAGCAAAAATAAAATAATTGAAACATATATGGGCCTGGATACATATTCTTCAGCATGTTTTATTGATTTGAATGTAGCTTCAGAATTAGGTATGAAATATATGAAAGCTCAAAAAGATATAGACATTATGACAATGTTCGGACAAAATAAAATAGTAACGTATATTCTGAATAATTTAGAAGTTTATGATATTGAGATGAAGAAATTTGAGACTATAAATAATATATTTTGTAAAGAACATTGGCAATTTACGAAGGAAGAGTCTCCATCTCACAAATATATACATAGATTACACTATTTGAAGCATGTTCCATTCAACTTCATTGAATCCAAGATAGGAATTTTAATAGGAATGAACCAAAATGAGTTGTTGAAGCCTATTGAAATTGTAGAAGGTCCTTATAATTATCCTTTTGCATTCAATTATCTTTTTAGCTGGGCTTTACAGGGATCTACTTCATGTTGGATTCCAGCATTCATAAGCTTAAGATGTCATAACACTCAAATTGTAGAAAAGGGTGACAACTTTCTAAAAAACTATATAATGAGCGAATTTTCTGAAAAGAATTCAGAACAAATTTGTGAAAGTTTTGAAGACATAAAGTGGAAAAAAAGGTTGAAAATACAATGCACAGAACAGCCACAGGTAAATTTCAAGTAGGTTTGCCATTTAAAAGTGAGAATCTACTATTTTCTAATAACAAAAACTACACTTTAGCTAGACTATTTTCATTGAAAAAGAAGTTTCTAAAATATAAAGAATATTTTGTAAAATATAAAGAGAATATAGATGAAATACTAGAACTCAATTTTTCAGAAAAAGTAGAGAGAGATGAGCTTTTAAATAATGAGAGGTTTTATTTAATCCATCACTGTGTTATTCATCCGCAGAAACAAAAATTAAAAATAGTATTTAATGCTGCTTTACCATTTCTAACTTTACCATTTCTAATTGACTTTATTTCTAACTTTTAAGGCATACTTTTAAGGTTTAGGCAGAAGAAATATGCTTTCGTAGTAAACATTGAAAAAAATGTTTTATCAAATACAAGTACTTAAAGAGGATAAAGACTATCTGCGCTTCCAATGGTTCCGAAATAGTAATATTTAGATAAAAACTCAGAAGAATACAGGTTAGTTGCCATATATTTGGAAGTGTGAGCTCTCCTTCAATTGCAAATTATGTCTTGAAGCAAACTCAAATGTAAATTAGAAGCAGGTAAATTTCAGTAATTACTAAGCCAAGTAATACAACATACTTAGAAATTTACTAATGTAGATTGATTGTTAAAAGTTATCTGTGAAATCAGAGAATGAGGCTGTAGCAGTTTATAAACTATTAAAGGAAATTTTAAAAATTAGTGGTTTTAATCTGCATCAGGTAGCTTGTAATTCAAAGAAATTTTTGGAAATATTGATAAAAAGATGAAGTAAGATTTTAAAAAATAAATTTATCTTATGAATCAATAAAGGTAATCTCCCAAAATAGAGTTAATTATATTAGATCACAAACAGATATAAGCGCAATGGAATTATGTACCAGGCAAGCTAAATATTGCAGATATAGACAATGTTAAAGTTGGATATCGTTAATTGAGTTTTATGAACAATAAACTTGGAGACTTCAGTAAAGCATTTGATACTGTAGACCAGAGGTTCCCAACCAATAAAGCAAAAATAAAGAAAATAAATTATGTGAAAATATTTTCTTTAACACAACTATATAAACCTGTAATGGCTATACAACTACAAGAAAGTTCAACAGACAAGCTCATACATTCTAGTCTCAGATGGATGAAATTAAAACAAAGTAGCTATGGATTTTTTAAAGAGTTAAAGAAATTTTTGCATAAAAAGCCTGGATAAAGGTGCTATGTAACAATACATGAATTTAAAAATATGCAGAAAAGGCTATTTACAATATGTTAACAAATAAAGAATTTTCAAATGACTATACAATATCAAAATAAAAGAAAGAGACTTATGCCAAAAGGCATTAATATTTGGCAAATATTCTTAGCCAGTTTTTAGATTGATAATGGAATATATTAAGAGTAGTTGGGAGGGAAATAATAATCTGAATATTATACAATATTGATTATTCAATCTCTCATTATCTTGGCCAAATTAGTTCACATTGTATCAATGTTAATAATTAGAGACATTCCATATGAATTAAGGATCATTAGTGAAAACATATATATCAGTTTTTAAGATGCTTTAAGAGAAAGTACAATAGTATCATTTTGGTAGCAATGTATGATGTTTATGCCTCTAGCATTTTAAGTAGATTATTTTAAAATAGTTATTGTAAGCATATTTATCTAATTAGATAGGAATAATGACTCTAAATATATTAATCATAAGGCAACTTATCCTAAGTTACTAAGTTGATTATATAATATTAGGAGATAAGATAAATTATGACCTGATATACAATTAATATAGTATATTATAAGATATATATGAATGATGATTATACCCACATTATTATTATTCAATAGTAATTGTATATATAATAATATCTTGTGACCTTTGGCCTTTTCCTGTAGTAATATAGCGGGAATAAGTAGGGAAGTGTAAGAGAATAAAAGATATTGAGATGATATCTCATGTTTATTAAGTAGCAGAGTATCCATATATTTTAAGATAGATATTGTTTAATTAATTTATAATGTATATTATATTTATATTATATTATTAATATATTTATTATATTATCTAATTATTAATTTATTTTATGTATATTTTTATTATTTACTGGTATGAAATAGCCTTATATAGCTTATACTTATATTACAATTATAGAATTTCACGATGTCAGCATAAATATTTCATAAGTATTATGTTTCACACTCTATATAACTGTAAGACTGAACTCCGCTCAAATAGGTTTAGAGCAATTGAATCTCTATCGAGATACAGCACCTAAATACCAGAGAGATCTCATAAGATTAACATGGTAATATTGAACTAAAATGTATAGCTAACAAAAAATTAAAAGGACAAGTTAAAAATATAATTCGGAATATATGATTAGCAAGTATATAGTATTTTTTGAGCCAGGAAAGTATAATATCCTATCTATACAGGTACGCTTTCAGGGCATATATTGAACCCCTTACCTCCTATCACCTATATCCGCTCATCCTACTATAAGAATTCTAAGTCATCATTATATTTATTGCTCATATTATAACTCACCACTTAAGTACACTTATGATAAGATAATACTATATTACATCTTTCACTCTTTATCAGATAACAGTAGTACCAATAATTGGTGTGAACAGAATGATTATATCAGTTGAATCATATACTTATATTTTATATTTAATATACGTGAGAATTAATAGAAATTATCATTATTAAATATTATAATTATAATTACAGATTCACTAAGTAAACTCTAATAGTAAATTATAATTAACAACATGTTATTAGAAACATTAGTAATTATAAGCATTTGATCATATAAGCCTATAAATAATATAAATACTTATAATATTATATATATCTATATAACTTATCTATTAGGGGACATAGTATATATTATATTATTTATATATACTTTTATTATTATCACTATATATATAACTATATATATATATATAATATATTATATATAATTAGGATTATTAAATTTGAATAAGAATTGTACTTAATATTATTTATATATTTAAAATAAATGGAAACTAAAGTATATATTCATTGTAAATATACTATATGACTGATTTCTGTATATTTTGAGATAATAGCTAAATAATAGTGAGTCATCTATGCCTTGAGAGCCCTTGTGGCTACTGTTATCAGCAAAGCATCCTTGGCAATTTAATAAGAGCAGATTTAAATAAGTATTTTAATTTAATTATATATATATATATAAGTTATATATATATAAATTATGGTTTTTAATGTATATAGTATATATGAATTCACAATATACTATATTATTTAATTATATAAAATTGTAATGAAAGTGTATTGTAATTATTATTAGTTATTATTATATAATTTATACAGATTTATCGACTATTTATCATCAATAATCATTCAATATATCGAAATTATTTATGGTGGACATTAATCATTATCATTAATTCAAACACTCATTATCTTTCATTTGTCATTAACCAATTAATCAATTTTTACAAATCATCTTCTGCTTTTTTTATATTATAACTTAAGGTACGATT
Organism: Trachelipus rathkii; assembly: GCA_015478945.1. NCBI lineage: Eukaryota > Metazoa > Arthropoda > Malacostraca > Isopoda > Trachelipodidae > Trachelipus > Trachelipus rathkii. The sequence goes on from JABUQX010073038.1 coordinate 42,598, forward strand.
GCCTTGAACTATTTCAGGTATATGAGCCATTATGTGAGTAAAATATTAGTATTTAAGTATTATTATTTATTATTATTTAATATTAAGAATTTATTTTATATTTATATTATTTTATGTATTATGAAAATTAAATATTATTTAAATTATTAATTATACATCAATCTAGTCATTCACATCATCATCATCTATACACATACATAACATCTTAATTGATACATATCCAACAATATTCATACGATCATCCAATCATCAATTTACATCATATATTAGTCCATTATTAATGAGATAGTTTATTTATATATATGAATAATGATTCATAAACTATAATTGAGTGTTTATTTATTATTATTTAATTTGATATCATTATAGTAAGTTATAATTAGTATTATTGTATTAAAATCTATTACTATATTAATGTAAATTAATAACCTCTAAGAATTAATTAACATAGAAATATCATTAATTAAATGGAGTTTATACTCATTAACTCATATCAATGGAGGCAATGCCTAGTAACATTAACTAGGGTAAAGAGAGGTAGTTTATTACTCTGAAGGTATTGTTTTAGCTATTAGAGATTTATTATCGCTCTAAAGAAAAAAGAAATATACATAAGTCAACACTTGTAAAACTAATTAAAATCCAATTGTATAAATATAATAATGCGGAAATAACTTTACGGTTTACAACCATGGGTAGTTACACGCGTACGAGGTCATAAATTTCATATATTCTAATATAAAATTTATATATTTGGCTCATTCTTCATATTCATTACTATCTCGTATAGGTTGGACCATAATCCTTTAAACTCTTTTCTTATAGTATTCGATTGAGCATAAATAACCCATGGTATCACTAAATAAAGAAATTTGAGGTATTAGGGATACTTGAGAATAATAGAGAATAGATATCATACTTATCGCTATATATATAAATGTCTAATGTAGTTTTTAATGAGGCGTAATTTTGGGAGTACAACCTATTTTGTATTCCGAGAAAATAATTAAATTGTAACAATTTTTAGACAAGCATTAGACATTTCACAGATATATTTATTTTCAAATTATGTACGCATAAGAAAGAGTATAGTATAATAAACAGTTTATAGAGCTTCATAGAGAAATCATTGTGTCAAAATCTCGATCAAATGATATATAATATCATGAATTCCGAGTGTTTAAGAATAGTAAGTATATTTATAAGTCGCATAAATATCTAGACAAAGCCGGCTCGTATATAAATTATAAGAAAAATATTACCTCTCATAGATAGGTAATTATTCTTGTATAAATGAGAACATGTACATTAATATAGACTTGACAGAATTATAGGCTTTAGCAAGCATATAGTAAAGTACATTATAATTTTGCATTTCAATAATATCTGTATATTAGAATACTTCAATATAGCTCGAGTATAGTATTTATCGTGTGTTAGAAACATTATTCACTATATACCCAACGAAAACTACCTGTGATTGAGTTCCGAGACTAAATTTATAGGCACTATAAAGTATAACCAAAAGAAAATTGAAAGAATAAAGCATATCACGTACATATAGAAATTTTGATATCTATTCAAATACCTTCGAGAGCATATAGGAGTATATAATAGTGAAAGAAATTATAGTAGTGTAAGAATTACATCTCAGTAAAATTATTATTGCTAGTTATGCTCATTTTCGGATATTATTACTGGAATATATATATCTTCGGTGACTCTTATTCACTATAAAAATCATATCTATTCTTACTATAACAATTATCAACCGGTTTGTGAGTACAATTGTAATTTTGAGAGTCACGCACGCAGTGGGTTATTGTAGACGAAGGAGAGAGATGCAAGATTGATGAGTAGAGAGAGCACAAAAATAGCGAAATAGAATAGTAGGAAGAACGATGTGAGAGAGGGAGTGTTAGGCAGGAAATAGTAAAGATTAGCCTAGATGCGTATGTATGCAAGGGAATGAAGGAGAGTAGAGATGAAAGATCGTTATATTAATGGGGACTGAACGTTGGGTTCATGGGGAGTCACGGGAGCAGATAATTTCATAGAAAATGTTCAAAACGCACCGAATAACACTCACTTCAGGCTCGCATCACATCTAAGCCAGAACACCGTATATTACTTACAAAACTCACTAACAAGAACTAAGAGGATGACAGTCAGATAATAATATCCATCTGGACACTATTTTAATATGAGAGAGTATTAGAAGCAAGAGGAGAGAGAGAGAGGATTATTACATTCACCGAGATAGATAATTAGATACGCACTAGCTATAATAATCCATTTACTGAATTTCTCACTTGAGTACACGAACAAATGAGTCTAATTCTCTATCTATATTTTCTTATCTCGTAGTATTCTAAGAAAGAGACCGGTTATTTTCAAAGCCGA
>JABUQX010073039.1:0-17500 GCA_015478945.1 Trachelipus rathkii
AGCGGTCATGTTTACTGACTTGAAGATGGCTTTTGACTTGTATTATAGCTTGACTCTGAATTATTAATGTGATATAGATTCTTCTTTCCTTATTTCAACATATCAGTAAAAGAAGTAAAACATTAGTGATATCTTAATTACTATGATACGGACAAACGAACTCATATTGGGTTTCTGAATAATTCGATATGTAGCATGAGCTTCACTATACTCTATAACCGTTTATTAATCTGTTACTCGTGTTTGTTAATTTTCTCACATGTTCAGTTATATATATGCTTTACATTCGAATTCATTATTTCTGTTCGTTATATTTGCTAATTTTCTAAATCACTACGGTCTTGGCGTCAAATTATGTTTCACTTTTAATTAGTATCTGTTTCTGTTAATATGAGTTATTTAGAATATGATACGTTAACGAAAGATCTGTGTTCTGTTAATCTATATACTTCTTGTTTATGCCTCTCAGGGTCAATCAATCAAGAGAACATTATGATAATATACAATTTTATGTTTATTTGCTCAGGGCTGAACCACGGTAGATCGGCGTGCACGGAGTCGTGGGAGTCGGAGTCGTGTAGAGTCGTTAGAGCATTTTATCCCAGTGAGACTCGAGCACGCTAGGATGTAGATGTTCTGAATGTATAACTCTCGGCTCGCAAACGTTGGAGATTCTAGGAGATCGTAGATCGGAGTCGAAGATTCTGTGTTTATACAGTAAGGAAGTCGATGATGACGGAAGTCTAGTCGAGTCGGAGTAGTAGAAAATTCAGAAACACACTAAGTAAATTATTATTTTATTCCATTATTATATTTATTTTACTTTCATTATTGTTTTATTATATTTATTTATTATATATTATTTATTTATCTATTATTTATTATTTATACGTTGCATTTATTAATTATTATTTATTATTCACTTATTAATATTATCATTATATTATTATTATTATTTCGATATTATTAAAGTTATCTTAGGATTATCACTTTATAGTTATCTAATTATCTTACTTTATATTCAGTTATATATCTCAAATTTATCTTCTCACTACTCACACACGCCACATCTCTTATTTTTAAATTATTGTATCTCATCTATATTTCATTATTATTATTATTTCATATTATCTTATCATTAATTTATTATTATTATATTATTATATTATTATTATTAATTAATCTATTTTATTATTATTATGTATTATTATTATTATTATGAAGTTTTATGAATTTTATTTCCAGGGGTCCTAAATATTTATTTTTGTACATAATTTAATTTCCTTAAATATCTTTGAAAATAATATACAGGAGCAAGAAGAAGATATATTTACATAGATTTCCCGCCGCGTTTCGTCTCTATACTTGAGACATCCTTAGAGAATTTTTCTTGCAAGGCGAAAGTCTTTAAATTGATATTAATATTATTACATTAATTAATAATCGCAGTAAAAGCATTACATTAGTAATAAAGCAATTTTTGCGCCCTGTGATAATATTAATCATAAACTGTGGTCTTTGGAATGATTAATCTTCCTATATTAAATTGCTTGGATGCCAGTCATCTCAATATACTCATCCTCTAATTCACATACTTTATCCTACTCAATTTCTTTACATACTCTACTTATTATTTCACAGATATTAAGTAGCTGGTAGTTCACCGGTATTGTTACTCCTTTTTCCCCATACACTATTATTTTTTCTCAAAAAGGTCTTGGGGTCGAAGTGTTTTTGAAATCGTATAAGATAAGTCTGGTCATGCGATTTTAGATATATTGGACCGTTCCACAACGACGTGTAAATGGGACCATTTAATCTGTTTGTAAGTTAGTTGAAGAATACACTGTATTTACATGAGTCGAAATCGATCTAAGATCTGATAACCCATGTGGCAAGTAGGAGGAGAGTGAGTTTGCTATAGCGTAAGAAGTTATGGCCACTTGGGGAGCTCTGTTTTTCAAGAATTTGGAACGACAATCTGTGGAGAGTTGTTACTCTATTCTTGATCAGGTCAATGGTAGACCTATCATACGTATGTTGAAATACTGCAATTATTACCATAGAGGGTGATTACAGCCTACTTGTTAAGTATGCTTGTAAAATCAGACATAGGAGTTTTATATTTTTGCTTGCTGAGTCATTATTTGGTGACATATTTTAAATTAAATCTATACAGTATGTATATGTCGACTAGAGTAGAATTCTCTTGAGAGATAGTTAAGAAGATTCATGTATGAGATATGTGGATTGCTACAAGACTTTTTCGTGCTTATATTATATAAATAATGTTTTAGGGGTTGGCCGATTTACCTTTTTACTTATAAAGACCACAAATAAGTAATCTAAGAAAGGATTCAATAATTTTAATTTTTTGAGGGTTCTTTAGTTAGAGAGGTGAAGAGTATCGACATAATATTATAACTGAAGGCACTTTCTCGCGTTCCCTTAATTGACTATAATAGCATTGAAGTTTTGAAAGAAGAAATTTATTACGGATATATATCTGCACTCTCACTCTCTTAATTTTTCTTTATTTATACTAATTTTGTAAGGGTGTTATTAATTTAATTTCTACTGAATACTGGGATGATCACAGTTTAATAAATTTTAACTTAATGCGCGTAAATTCTCTTTGTCTAAATACAAGAAGATTTTGCGCCAAGTTGAACATACAATAGTTGTATGCTCTGTAAAATCACTACAAATATTTTACGATAGTAGAGATTCGAATTGATAAAATAGTCTCCGGTGAATATTGGATCCATTGTTCATATACAGACCATTCTGAGGTGGGCATTTCTGCATGATGCTGCCATGAGATAAATGAAGATACAACGCAGAAATTAACAAGAGGATTAATTGAACAGTGTTCAGCAAAAGAATCCAGAATATGAATTGATGTCTACTAAGTTTCGTATGTGTAATTTTTAAGCGATGACAATCTTAGAATACTATTGAATGACCCATCTGTATCGGTGATATGAATCCTCTGTACAATAATAGTGCAAGGTCAATGTTTTAGTCTTAATTTTCCAAGGATTGAACGCAATGAATTAGGAAGTCAGCCAAAATATGTATGCCGTCGCAAGTGGCTCTATGCCATGCAGGCACTCACAAGTCTTGTAGAAGTATAAATGCTAATGCTATTTAAATTTAAAACCGGTGATATTAGTACAAAACAAAAATTAGTAAATTCTCACTCACTGTTGTTGTATTATCTGAGATATCTGGTAGGGGTAGTCTAGATTTAGGTGTCGTATCACATATCGTTCACACTTATTGATATTATGGCTGTATCAAGAACCGTGAGTAATTTATCGACCAAGGCTAGAATTTCTACGCTTTTTTGGATAATAAAAGTGAACATAATATAGTTAGTGGGACTTAACAAAAGCTTAGTATAAGTATCAATAATAAATAGTATTATATCATTATTTATGATTTCATTATATATGAAAAGAGTTATTAAAAATATGACTCGGAATAGATATGCCTTCGTTTTCAAAATATTAGGCAAATTTCTGTGTGTACAACGTTGAGAGAATAAGATAAGACTATTACACGAGTCTCAAAGGGTGATTGCTGGAGAGTCTTTGATGGGAGATACTAGTTAATGAGGCAGTCATATATTAATCTCCTCTTAAACTTTAATGTAATTACTATCTTTTAATTTGGTTCAAAGAATAAATTCTTTTGTTTTTTTTTAATTTCATTAAGTATAAGAATGGATGAAGCATTTAAAAATTTTCTGTTTACCCTGTTTATATTGATATATCTTTATTCCTCATATTACAATTACATTATATATTATGACTCATTAAAATTATTTATTATTTATCATTATCATTGATTATTATAATATTATTATTATTATTATTATTATAGTGTCGGCGCAATTTTTTTATAAATTAAATTATTATTAATTAATTACTTAATTTTATATATTTGGATAATAGATTATTATTAATATTATATTATTATTATTATTATTAGAAACTGAAAGAAATTAAACCCTGTGCATTCTCAATGAGTTATTATAAATAAAAATAAATACATATAGAATATGCATATAATAGGCCATTACGGTTATTGCCGCGCATTAGTTCCTCCAGGGAAACTGAAATATTTTGTTGTTCATGTTGTTTGGCCTCCTTAGCCACATCTCTTTTATGTTGATTGGTCTCACTTTACCCGTATAGCCATTTGGAGATTTAGATTTCCATTGGAAAAGTGGTATATTTTTTTTATTCTAAAAGCAAGCGAAAAAAATTGTATGAAACTAAAACAAGAAAAAATATATTTGCAAACTCTATGATAACTCCTTCTGCTATAGAGCACGATCATGAGTCAATGTCGAAATTTGAATTTGACCTAGCTGGAGTCGGAGTCGGAGTCGAAATTTTCTGTATGTATAAAGTTGGGTCGGAGTCGTTCGCACTTCGATTCGAGTCGGCAGACCAATATTTTTGTTTCTGGGTGGGAGTCGGAGCTATGGGTCCGGAGTCGAAAATAAATTATTGAAATTTAAGGAGTCGGAGTCGGAGTCGGAGTCGAAAAATTTTTTTACGACTCCGCAAGACCCTCTGGTTTTGCTGAATAGTTTTTATGATCTTATAACATTAGCACAGCTTAATTTTTTTAAGAAAACTACACAAAATTTATCATGAACATAATATCTATCATCTAATTATGAATAATGACTAATCTATACAGGGATTGTCAAATATTTAGTCGATACGCAGTTATGCCAACTTACATAACATGTTCTAGTCAACAACTACGGACGACGCAGCCGCTGTTATTTGATATTAAAATAGTGATATTTTTATTACATAACCTAATTAGACAATAGAGTTTATGTACTATTCACACTCCTGATAAACCATAACAAGTTTTAACATACTCATGCTATTAGTCAGCTAACAGAAATATAATGTTATTGGGTTAATTATTTTTATTAATAATTTTAAAATTTATTTTTTTCAAATTCTTATCCGCTTTTTATTTCTGTTTATTTAAAAGAAATATATATAATATATATTATAAAAAAAAAACTTTTATTATTTATTTTTTATATTTTTATTTTGTTTAGGGGGTCACGCCTTAACACCCCCGTACACGCCTCGGAGATTACGGGCTCGTGCTTCGGGCTGAGGAGCTGTACCATAATACTTAGAGATATATACCCATATAATATTCAATAGTGATTACACACTTAGAAGCTCTATACCCTTTAAAGGGCCACTCCCTGATAAGTGTAATCTCGCTATCACAATGACCAGTGAGAAGCTACGAAAATGCCATGCTAATGAACCTGTAATATGCCGACGGAATGGATTAGTGCTGTAGGCGGTATTTATACTTACATCATTTCAGATGGAGTTGAATCTCCTGGAGGGAATATATAGAAATGCTTTCAATTCTATGTCCTATGATTAGATGAATTATTATGTTTAAAATAAAGCGTATGTTTTTATGTTTTATTTAAATATCTTTTCACTGATAAAGTTATGTTTAAAAAAGAAGACTTGTTTTACTTCCACTATGTGAACTTTGTTGTTAGATGTTAGTGCTGGCTGGTTTATTTCGTGAGGCTGTTATCGTGTTAAGTCATGTTTGTTCATGTTAAACTCTACAAAAGAAGGGTAAAAATTGTGTTATGTTAGCTGTTATATATTAATAGATCAAGAGGTAATAATCGTTAGATCAATATCGAGTAGATCTCTAGGGGTGGGCGTTTTCTGAATTTACTGTAACTGCTTTAACTGCTTTAGTGTATGTACAAATGTAAATCTTAAAAAAAGAAATAGATTTTTAGTAAAACACAAAGTTTAAAGCAATAAATTAAATAATAAAGTTTTTTTAAAACAAAAAGTTTTAAAGAAATGAAATTAAAATAATAAATGTTTTAAAAACAAAAGTTTTTAAAGAATGAAATTAAAAATCAAATAAAAGTTTTTTAAATAATAAAAAGTAGAAGAAATAAGAAAAATAAAAAGTTTTTTAAAAAACAAAAGTTTTGAAAAGAAATGAAATTAAAAATAAGTAATAATAATAAATAAATTAACAAACAAGCGCGATACTGATTTGTTAAATGAATATTTAACGCATCAGCTTCGAACAGGTTACGTCTTGTATGCAATGTTAGTTACTTTACTATGTTAAGTATGAAACTTTGTTTTATTGTTAACAGTTTCATTCGAGCGTTAGGAATGTTTTGATTGTACATTTTATTCGTAGTTCAGGTTATGATATGTTCAGCTTTATTGATGATGAAAACTTTGTTACGTAATAGCCCTATTAATCATTGCTCAGATATGAATATTAGGTTAGGTTATATACTTTTCATTTAAAATTATATGTTATATAAAATATCCATGATATGTTAGAAAAAGTGTGATTACGGTTTAGCGATATCTGCGCTCAAGTTAGTTACTTTCAGACTGTTGCTTAAGTAATGGAAATTTGGTTAATGTTAGCAGTTTATCGTGCTTAAAAGCGTGTTAGGAATCGTTGTTAACATTATAATTCCGAGTTCAGAATTATTAGATGTGAGAACGTTTGTCGATTAGCATATTATTCGTGGTCAGTATGAATAATTTTGTTTGTTAGGTTATGATAAATTTTTGTTTAAATGTTAACTATGTTTAACGTAAAATACAACGATAAATGTTAGAGATCATGTTATGAAAAGTGGGGATAGTTTACAGTAATTGATATGACTATGTTCGTTCTATACTGTTGTTATTGTGGAACTTTTAATGTTAACAGTTTTCATGCATAAGAGTATGTTAGGCTTTGTCGTTGTACATTATTTCGTAGTTGTGTTGCATGTTAGGTTTATTGATGTGGAAACTTTGTTAAGTTAGCATATGTTAACATAGTAAAATATGATAATTAGACAAGGTTATAATTAAAATTCTGGTTAATATTACCTAATGATTAATGTAAAATATCCATGAGTATGTTAGAAAAAAGTGTGAGAAGGTTTGTTTCTGCGCTAAATGTTAGTTTACTTTACTGTTGCTAATTATGGAACTTTGTTAATGGTTAAGCAGTTTTTCTGCTTAAAGCGTGTTAGGCTTTTGGTCGTTGTAGCATTATATTCTTAGTTAGAATTATGACATGTTAGCATTCAATTGATGAGAAAACTGGTCCATTAAGCCATATATTTCGTTGGCCATAAAATGAATTATTCTAATATTTGTTTATCTCAACTGCACTCGAAATATGACTTAATCAAATGATAATAAGATCATAGATCAGTAGATGCAATAAACTCACAGATCAGGGTTTGGAGGGGGAGGGGAGGGGTGGCGCTTTGATTTACTGATTTACATGTTTAGGGTTATGTAAAACCCAATTTTTTTAAGCTATAAACATAAAAAGAATAAAAAAGTTAATAATATTTTTTATTTTTTTTATTTATTTATTTATTTATTTATTTATTTATTTTTTTTATTTATTTTATTTATTTATTTATTTATTTATTTATTTATTTATTTATTTATTTTATTTACGAACTTACAACCTCATATTCGAGTTCTACGTCCTTATAAACATATATTTCGATACTAATATGGGACTAGACGATTATATTAAATTCAGCACCTGCACCCGAGCCAGCAACGGAGCCACACTGGTGCAGCATGTCAACTCCGGCTCTTCTTTACTCAAACTCCCTTCTCCGCTTTCTCTCTCAGCCTCCGAATCCAACTCCTTTCTCCACTTCTCTTATGCAGTCTGTTCATTTTTAGGGGGGTAACCCCATTACCCCACACTGGGGGTTCCCAGACACCTTTTACGATTTTGAAACCATCATATTCCGAGATCTATGGTTCAATAACATATAAAAAGACACCAATATTGTATCATTACACAAATATTTAATAACTCGGCACCACACCGGAGCCGGCACCCTATACGGATTTATAACCATCATATTCGAGATCTACGGGTCGAATAACATATAAGGACAACCAATATTGTTTGTTATACGAATGCTTATTACTCGCCCCGAACGCTCCAGTACCGGTGCACCGATGCCAACTCTCAGATTCCGATACCAACTCTTTCTAGAAAATCAACTCTGAATCCTCTCACAATTTTGAGCTTCTACGAACATGTCCGATTTTTTAGGGGTGGGGCCCCCCTTCGGGGATGGGGAAGTAACCTCGTCGTAGACGAGGTTTACGTCACCATCTAACCCCCCTCCAAATTTTAACGCCGTATGAATTACTCTAACCATTGTAGATATATATCGAAACCAGAGGCTGTGCCGGCAGGGAGCCGGAGCCTAAAAATCGATTCCATTCGAATATTATATATATATATATATATATATATATATATATTATATATTATATATATATATTATATATAGTATATATATATTATAATATCATATATATATATATAGGGAGTCGAAACCCGAACCGGAGCGGTGCGGTGCTGTGCGGAGTCGGAGTCGGAATCGGAGCCGGAGCCGGAGCCAGAGTCGGATGCGGAGATGGAGTAGGAGGCGGCACAAAATCGAACCCCACTACGGAGGGTTCGATTTTTTCGACGTAATATAATAATAATAATAATAATAATAATAATAATAATAATAATAATAATAATAATAATAATAATAATAATAATAATAATAATAATAATAATAATAATAATAATAATAATAATAATAATAAATAAATAAATAAATAAATAAATAAATAAATAAATAAATATAAGAATTAAACCAAAATAAGATAACATACGTTTTCAGTAAACATTACATCGTTATCAGTTATCAATCGAACCGACTGATAAGGACGCTCACGCAGCTGCGTCGTGACCCGGGTAGATAATTATACACAGAATCGAAAGGAGAAGAACGGCGTAAACCGCATAATTTCGCGGTCAATCCTCGGGGGCAGCTACCCCCTAGATGCAACCTAGCGACTTGAAAACTTTGCAGTAAGCAGTTTAACACACCAATAGAATATATACCAAGTTTCATAACGATTCCTCAACCCATTTCGGAGAAAAACGGTGGCGACGAGACTGGTATAATACTACTCAAACAGTTAATCACGTCTTTTACAAAGATGTCTTGGAACGACTTCGAAAACAAGTTCAGCAAATCAGAACACACATTGCAGACGAAATGAAACGAAAGATGAAATGCTGGCTGGCACGTTGTTTTCTGATAATCTAGTCTCTAAAGAGGATGAGAGTGAGTCAAGATAAAGCACAAGTACAGGACGCTTCCAATATTCAGCAGAAGTTTTGGCAGGATGATTTGTTCTATGTTGTTGGAATTGTACCTTTCTAGGTGGTGCACGTTCTTGTAAGATTTCAGCAGCAATAACATTGACGGATAAGAGAAAATCATGCAGAATTATTTGATCCTCTAGGCAGCAGCAGGTAGGGCTCGCGGGTTGTATCACTTTGACAACTTACTAAAAATTTCTTTGGACATGATTCAGAAGCACTGCATAAGTCAAATGTTTTTGTTGAATAATGTTATATTTTGCAACTAAAGCAAAATATTTGGTTATTACGGAAAGAGGTAACGCTTGTATGAAATGGGCCCTCTATTGATTATTACCGCACACAGTATCAAGCTGTAATCTTCGAGAAAGCCTGTTTTTTTCATTGCTTGACACTGAAATGCTTACCTTCAACACTTATTGAGACAAGAATCATTTTCTAAACACTTCTAATAAGGATTTTATACTAATTTTAACAGGAAATAGCAAATGAACATATATCAGTAATATTTATGGGTGCATGAATTAGGCGCGGTTATCTCTAACTAAAATTTAGGCTGTATGGAAAATGGTTTATTTGCCATTCTATTAGAGCGTTTGGTTCAGGGAAGTTCCTTGAAAAGTAGATGTGACTTTTATTGTATAGGGCAATAAATATTAGATCGAATTTCACCAGGTAAATATAATTTAGGTGAGTGATCGATAAAATTACAAAATTTACACCCAAATGGGTACATGTGAAGAATATAAATTTTTATATTCCTTCCGCGCCCCAGTCATGTCTTTTTGGAACAGCCATGTTCTTAATATCGCTGCCGTAGTTGCCCTGTGACGATGAGCTGCCAATAGACTGGATCTAAAACCTTCTTCTTCTATAAACAATCAATCATTTTGGCAATGTTTTACACCCATACGCTTCGCAACGAACCTTAAAACCCAGAAGATTCTTTCTCGAACTCAGCATAAATCATTTTTTTAAGTCGCAAACCTTAACTCTATAAACAAAAATATACCTCTTACATAAAGACAAGAAAATAAAGAAGAATCGGACACAGTATACAAATGAATAACCAATAATACAGAATATAGAAATATATGGATAATTAATTATAAAATAAGAAACTATATATAAGGACAGTTAACTTTAATGAACTAGCCCTTTAATGTGACTAGGAGGTTCTTATATATTTATTTATATGTCAACGATTTACTGTATTTCGCTAAAACCGTTCTAGAGATCGAAATTAGATTAGATATTAATAAGACTAATACAAACTTAACAACTAATTGAGATCAAGATACATGCAGACATTTCTATATACCTGTTAACTTGTTATACAAAGATAAGAACACTATTTCTCTTACTCGAAGAACGTATTACTACAACTCCTGAAATTATCTAGATTTATGAACAAATATAAAGTTAAACTAATTGTATCGAATCGTTAGTGATTATTTATAAATTTTCACAAGTTCAAATTTCATTTACATTGAAGGTAGGCTGCATATATGAGGATATTTACTTTAAAGCCAATAAATATTAAAATATATATATATAATTATTACTGATATTTATATATATAATAAATGATATACCGGTTTTATATACTATGTTATATATATATATATACTTGTTAGCATGATATATATATATATATATATATATATATATATTATATATATATATATATATTATATATATAATATAGTATATCATTAATAAATGGTTTAAATAGTCATAATAGCAAGATTATTAGGGACTAGTTTGAATTGCAATAATTGAGTGAACTTCAGAGAATAATTATCATTTTTAGTAACAATATAACAACCTCTAGTGGCTTCAGCACTACCAACATCACCTTTTTTATAGAATATTTATTTGCCTTATAAATAATAGCACCTTTATCAATATTACAGTGCTCTATCACTTCCACCATTAATTATTAACCCTATAAATATTATTATTAGTTACTTTATTATTATTATTTATTTTATTACACTTAAAATTATTATTATTATTATTAATTATTTTATTATTATTATTATTATTATTATTATTATTATTATTATTATTATTATTATTATTATTATTATTATTATTATTATTATTATTAATATTATTATTGCAATTTTAGTATTACTATCTCCCATTATTATCATCACTATTATTATTGTCATTTGTTGTAGACCTCCTTTTTTCTCTTCTTCCCCAAGATGTATTTAACTTCTATGCTGTGAGATTCAAATAACCATCTCTCGACAACCTCGTTTATCTTCTGCATGTGGTCTTTGGAGATAATCCTAAGATCTCAAATTCTGGGCAAATACAAAGAATACAAATTAGTTTTAAGTGAATGATTCACTGCCAAATAATGCTCCAACTCTGACTAAAGTATGCTAAGAAATATTTTTTCGTATAGGAAAAAATAATATAAATGCATAAAAAGTATCAAATTTATGGATATTAATAATTATCTCAAAATATTTTAACATGATTTTAAGTTCTTACTCATATTAAAATAATAAAATAAATTTATTAAATATGAGATAACTTACATATATATATATATATATATATATAAAATATATATATATATATATATTACACTATATATATATATATATATATATATATATATATATATATTATATATAGTATATATATATATATATATATATATATATTTAGAATTTCAGTTAAAGAGCTCTTCTAATTCAACACTCAAGCTCTGTAAATATTAAAATATATTTTTTTAAAACTACTTTAAAATAAATAAAGGAAAATCTTAAGAAAAATAACTAAACAATCGAGATTATATTTTTAATATATATATATATAGATATATTATATATATATATATTAACTAGGATTATATATAGTTTTATTGTTTGTTTAGTGAGGTTGGTGTTTTAGTAGGGTTGTTGGGATTTGGATGATGTGAGTTGTAATTGTATGTTTGTAGTGTAGGGTTAGTTATTGTAGTATAGTAGTTGTGTTGTTGATTTTGTTGAGGTTGAGTTGTGGTTATGGGTGTTATGGTAGGTATGTAGTTATTTGGTTGTTGTTGTGAGGTGAGTATGGTATATATTAGGATTATATTATTAGATATTTTATTCCTGTATTAACCTTACTATGTTGTTATTAACTATTTTAAATTTAACTTGGGTCTTTTTTAAAATGCTTTCAAGATTTTAGAGTATTCTTGTATTTCACTGTTTTGGTGTTTTTTAGACTTTCTTGAAAAATATATTTGTTGGCAACAGCAAAAGTTTGTTTGGAAACTTAAAAACGAGGCACTTGAAAATTGAGAGTCAATTGAATAACTCGTGAGTTGGTATAGCTCCGATCCCTTGTAGCATCACGCTATTTTAAACTAAGTATTCATTTTATATTATTTAACATTAGTTCTAGTTAGGCCTAAGTATTTTTTGCCTTATTAAAGATGAGGAATTGTTCAGAGAAACTTATGTTAAGGTCTCTTTTTCCAAGCTGGTCCTAACCCTTTATATTCTGAATTAGCAGGACTAGCAGTTAGGTCTATTCTATCTTTTCTGTTTTATTCTAACACTTCTCTAGCCTCTAAATCCTTATACCTTACTTTAAGTTTGAACAGAGTACTCCACGGATGGCATGATATATGTAGGCAAAACTAGGTACTATCAACTACCTTTAATTTACTAAAATTAAGCCTCAACAAAAGGCTTCCCTCCAAGTTTTTTAAATTCTTGGAAACAAAACTTAAAAGCTAATTTGAAATTAAAATTTAATGGTGAGTTATAATTGTTTTTTGTTGTAAATTAACTAGTTAGGCTAGAACCTCCTCTTATTTGGGTAGAGCAGTTCACTCAACTGCTGTGATTGCATATCAGAGAATTTACTTCTGGTAAAATTCGCCAACATCTTTCCAAGAATTTAAAAAGAGGACGTCTATCTTATAATTAATTTTATTAGCTCATGCTATTTAATTATAACTCATCTTATATATAGCTTATTGAATTTCCTTGATACTTGGATGCGTTGCCTATACTTTGAGTAAAATTATAACGTAGTTGTTTTTTTGAGAAATATTAAATTCACTTAGTCATTGTTTTTATATTATCACTATGGCTGATATGGAAGAATGCCAGTTACTTAATAATCCTCACATTGTAGAACGGGACGATTTAAAAAGAAGGATGGAGGCAATTGTAGCTAGATTAAGAACTAGCGGTAGTCCCTCTTTTATTAAAGATAAAATATCTGAATTAAAGGGTTATTTGAAGTCTTTGGAGAAGACAGATAAAAGTATTTTGTCAAATATACTTAAATTTAAAAGTCTTAATGAATTTTATGTGAGTGAGCGTAACAGTATGTTTGATTATAAATTAGATTTAGAAGAACAGATTGCCACTTTATCTGACAACTTAACAAAGCCTAATACTCCTTCTATTGCTAGTGAAGACTCTGAAACACCCTTTTCTAACTCTACTGTAGGCCCTAATTCTAATGTATCTGATAGAACTGTCTCTAGTTTGAACCTTTTTAGGAGTGCAAAAGAGCCTCCAATTCAGATAGGGAAGTTTGAGGGTGATGAAGCTGATAAGTTAGCATTCTCCCGTTTTTTGTCTAAGTTTAAAGCTGTAATAGACGGAAATCCCGTCTACACAAATGAGGAGAAACTTATACATTTGATAAGCAATCTGGGAGATGTGGCCTATGAAATGATTAAACATTTGAGTCCTGAAGGCTCTAATTACACGATTGCTCTAGATATTTTAAAGAAGGAGTTTCTTGATAAAGACTTCATAGTAGAAAAAATAATTGTTAGGCTATTAGATATTTCTCCTCCTTCTGAAGATAATTTAGCTGAGGTGAAATCTTTTCTTAATGAGGTTAAGGCCTTAGCTTATGACCTAAAGTCCTACGGGTTAGATTTCCTTGCTCCTGATACTGCAGGTTTTAAAATGATTAGTTCACTCGTAGTTAATAAATTACCTCCTAGGTTTATAAATTTATTAATCGATAAAACTTTAACTAATTACCCAAGTATAAATGACGTGTTTGAGAATTCGTCTACCTTAATGAAACGCTTGGAGCTGATGCAGAGGTCACAAGCCAAGCATGAAAGTAATAACTTTAGGAATAGTAAATTTGGCAGACACAAGAGTAATTATTATAATAACCCTAATAATAATAGTTTTAAATATAATAAATTTAACAATAATAAGCATGCTAGTGGTGGTCAAAACAAGGGCCATAGTAATAATGAAAAGAACTCCACCCCCAATGGTTCTAAAGGTACCCTTGAAAACTTTAAGACTACCCAAAAGTCTGCCAAATCTAATGTTCCTTTTAGAAGCAAAGCAGCTAATTCAGCCTTCCCGTGTAAATTTTGCAGCATGGCAGGTCATAGCATGAATAAATGTCCATCTTACAAAGACATTGAATCTAGGCTAGAACGCTGTGACCAGCTGCATATTTGTAAGTTTTGCTCGAGTGCCAAGCATGCTACAGAAGAATGTCCGGGTAATCAAGGGGGCTTTTTAGATTACGCTTGCATGTATTGTAAACTTTTTACTCATATTTCTGCTTTATGTAAACAGGGGCATTCTAATAATTCTAGCAGTCAAACTATGTCCTATCTTTGCATTAATTTTAATAAGGGTGAACAAAACTATCTCCTCCCATTTATAGAAATCACTTTGCACCAAGGGGGTAAACAATGCCGTTTGTTAGCTCTTTTAGACTCTGGATCGGAACGAAGTTATGTTAGTTCTAAAGTTGCAGGGCAGCTATTAGACTTGAAAACTTTGTATAGTATTAGCTATGACATACATAGTTTTGTTTCATCGAAAGAAAAAACTTTCTTTCTTAGCTCCTTTGTTATTGATCTGCCTGGCAGAAACCAGTTTCCTTTTGCTTTGCTCATTGATGAGTCCTTTGATATTAAGTTCGAAATACCTGGTTTAAAAATGGCGTTAGAGAATATAAATAAACTTGGGCACAGTGTAAGTTCTTTGAGTGATAGGCATGGTTGTGAAGATTTTGTAGAATTGCATGCTTTAATTGGTATAGATTTGTTACAATATTTGCCACCTTTTTCATTTGAGAGATGTATGAATGGAGCTTGTTTTAAGATGGGTCAGCATATTGTACCATTTGGTGATATTAAAAATTTCCTATACCCTGACCAAATTGATAAACTGAATGTGCCTTCTAATAAAATTGGAGGCCCTTCGTCTCACGAAAATCTTGCCCATTCCTCTCTTGTTAATCAGGTTTTAAGTCCTTCCACCTCATACTTTAATCCATTGACAAGTATTTTTGAAGACAGTGTAGTAGAGCATGGTCTAGATAATATTTTTACTCTTGAAAGCCTCGGTATTTTAGATGTTAATGAAGATATGGCTAAAGCCGATATTTTGCAAGTTTCTGAATTTAATAAAAACATAGTTTTTAAAGATAGTCACTACTTTGTGAAACTCCCCTGGAAGGAAACCATTGACCTGGTTCCTTCTAATCATATTGTTGCCCGTAAAGTCCTTGATAGAGTTGTCTCTAATTTACATTATAAAGATTTATTTGATGATTATGGCAAAGTTTTTAGCCAACAGTTGACTGATGGTATTATTGAGAAGGTGGATATAAACCCTTCAGAATATGCAAAATTTATTTTCATTCCCCATCGGCCTGTCCTAAAGACTGAGGCTCAGGTTACGACCAAAATACGCCCAGTTTTCAATTGCTCTTTAAAAACCAACCTTAAATTGCCTTCTTTGAATGAAGCTGCCTACCCAGGCGTTGACCTAATGTCCTCACTCCTAAAATTAATACTGAAATTTAGATGTAATAAATATGTCATCCTTGCTGATATTAAACAGGCCTTTCTTGCTATTAAATTGCTTACTGAAGAGGATAGGAATAGATTTTGTTTTTTCTGGGTAGAAAATGGCAAAATTGTCACCTACCGCTACACCACCTTGGTGTTTGGTTTTGTTAGCAGCCCTTTTATTCTCCATTTTGTCATGAAACACCATGCCTCTAAATTTCCAGATGATTTATGCTCTAGACTGCTAGCAAGCAACTTTTATGTAGATAATTTCCTTTATACTAGCAATAATCATTTAGAATTAGAGTACATTTATAAAGAAGCATGTGTGAGAATGGATGAAGCTTCCTTTAAACTTAGAAGTTGGAATTCTAATTTGCCAAAGTTAAATTCTATGTTTGAAGCGGATGGCAGATTTGCTGCGCATGGTTGCCCGGAAGAGAAAGTCTTAGGTTATAGATATCATTTGGAAAATGATAGCCTAAGTGTGGCGAAAGTTGACCTCAACATAGAGGCTAATACTAAAAGGCAAATTTTGTCAGCAATTTCCTCTGTTTTTGATCCTTTGGGGCTAATCTTGCCTTTAACGGTTAGTGGTAAAATATTGATGAGGGACATATGGGGTTTGAGTCCTAAAGTAGATTGGGATACTGTCCTAGATCCTAAAATTATAACTGAGTGGAAAAGGGTTGCTTTATCTCTTAATAAGGCTTCTGAATTATCTTTTAGGAGAATGGTCCTTGATAAGGACAAGGTTTATGGGTTGCATGTATTTTGTGACAGCTCAAAAACCTCTTATGGTTTTATAGTATATGCATGCTGTGATAACATTTCTGAATTGGTCTTTTCTAAGGCTAAAATGGCCCCTTTGAAAGAGTTGAGCATCCCTTGCCTTGAACTTATGGCTGTTGTGCTTGCATTTAAGTGTTTGCCCAGCATTTTGTCTTCCTTTGAAGATATTAATTTTAAATTTTTAAATTTAGTTGTAGATGCCCAGGTAGTGCTTTCCTGGCTGTTAACAAATAACCCTAAGTGTAAATCAAAACTGGTTAAAAATAGGCTTAAAGACATTGAACTTGCCAAAAATGAAATACTTTCTGAATTTAATTTGCCTATATATTTCAGGTATACTGATACCAACAGCAATCCTGCTGATTTATTGACCAAAGGTGTATCATTTAAAAAATTTATTGAAATTAAAAAATTCTGGGTGAATGGACCTCCATTCTTGTCTAATGATTTTAAAAATTGGCCTACACATGAGCTGTTGAGCATTCCCCCTGAGTGTAAACTTAAGTCCTTTGTACATTGTACTGTCACTAATGCTGTTGATGATGTCTTAGACATTGAAAGGTTTTCACAGTTTGATAAGTTGATTAAGATAACTACTTATCTGTTTAAATTTAGGTATATTAAAGTGGTGGAGGCTGATCC
>JABUQX010073039.1:22500-27500 GCA_015478945.1 Trachelipus rathkii
CATACCCCCCACCTCCTCCCAATGCACCACACGCTTATTCTGCATACAATTACGGTCATCATTCTCGCTCTCCTACTACACAACGACGTTCGTATCGTCGCTCTCCTACTCCTTCGCGTCAATTCGCCTCTTCTCCTGTTGCTTCTCAGGCTCTAGTTCAATTTCCGTCGCATAACCAACAGGGTATTTGTAGAAATCATCAGCGTTTTGGAGATCAAACACGGTCATGTCTTAAGCCTTGCACTTTCGAGAATTTAAACTTAAACACCACTCCGTAAACTCGCTCGGGGTGGTTTCAAAAGCGTCTAACTTACTTTGCGTTTACGATCCATCCACCAGACTATCTTATCTCGTAGATAGCGGAAGTTCCATTTCCGCTGTGCCACTTTCCATCCTCGGAAAAACTCATACTCCAGTAGCATCAGGCTCTTTACGCGCTGCCAACGGTACAACCATCAATACTTATGGTACCAAACGACTCCATTTAACGCTCTCGTTCCGTCGTGACTTTGTATGGGACTTCACGATAGCCGACGTCACATTACCCATATTAGGTGCCGATTTTCTGTCCCACTTCAACCTTCTCGTTGACATGAACCACAACCGCATCATTGATTTTGAGACACATTTCTCATCCGCTTGTATTCGTGCTTCCGCTTCCATCAGTGGCATACATCTCTCTCCAACTAATAATGTTTTTGAATCACTATTAATTACCGACTTTCCAGAGCTTCTCTCTCCGGTCTCAAAATTTCCTCCTGTGAAACACAATGTCGTTCATCACATTGAAACTTATGGCAGACCTCCATTCTCTCACGCTCGACGTCTTGCACCAGACAAACTCAAAGCTGCAAAGCTAGAGTTCGAATCTCTCTTAGAAAAGGGCATCATCCGACCTTCCAAGTCTGATTACGCTTCTCCATTACATATGGTTCTCAAACCGAATGGGGACTATCGCCCGACTGGCGATTATCGCTGCCTGAATGCGATCACTCGCCCAGACCGCTATAATGTACCTCATTTACAGGATTTCACATCCCACCTCTCTGGTTGTACCATTTTCTCAAAAATTGACTTAATTAGCGCATTTTTTCAAATTCCCGTCAATCCGGATGACATTCATAAGACTGCTATTATCACTCCTTTCGGCCTTTACGAATTTCTTCGAACGCCATTCGGTTTACGAAATGCTAGTCAATCATTTCAACGTCTTCTAGATTCAGTCTTACGTGGTTTACCCTTCGTATTCGCCTACATAGACGACTTATTGATTGCCAGTGCCTCTCCGGAAGAACATACTTCACATCTCAGGCAAGTTTTTACCAGACTAAGTGAATTTGGTCTATGTGTCAATTCTTCCAAATGTGAATTCGGAGTTTCCTCCTTAACTTTTCTCGGACATACAATCTCTGCCGACGGTATACGTCCTCTTCAGGATCGTGTGGCAGCCATTCGTGACTTTCCGAAACCCGTAAAACAAGCGTTCAACTCCCGTCGTTTTTAAGGGATGGTCATAACTTCTACCAATCGTTTTCAATACCGTCCGCTGCTAAAATTCTCCTTCCTCTCCATGCGCTTCTTAAACATCCTCGTAAAGGTTCTGCTGCTTCTGTCACTGTAGATTGGAACGACGAAGCAACTAATGCCTTCACCGCCATCAAAGAAGCCCTTGCTTCTTCCGTGTTACTTATATTCATCTGACACAGCCCCGACTAGAATCAACACCGACGCTTCAGACTTCGCAGCTGGAGCTGTGCTGCAACAATTTATTGACAACGAATGGCGTCCATTAGCTTTCTTTTCTAAAAAGTTCCAGCCGCCTGAAACAAGGTACAGCGCATTTGGAAGGGAACTTCTCGCAATTTATTTAGCTATTAAGCATTTCCGTTATTTCATAGAAGGTCGGGAATTCCATGTTGTAACTGATCATTTACCCATCACGCATGCCATTACAGCTTCCACAGTGAAACAGTCCCCTCGTGAAGCCCGTCACCTTGAATTTATTGCCCAATTCACAACTGATATCCGCCATATAAAAGGAAAAGACAACATTCCTGCCGATGCTCTTTCCCGAATTAACGCTATTTCTCCTTTACCAGACATTGATTTCGTCGAAATGGCTCGTCTGCAGCAACTCGAAGACATTGTTTTTCCTAGTGCTTCTTCTTACGACATTCAAACAGTAGAAATTTTTGGTTTTCCCCCTTTGTTATGCGATGTCTCTTCAGCACATCCTCGTCCAGTCGTACCTACCCCCATGCGCAGAAAGGTGTTTCACACTATTCACGATGTGTCGCACCCAGGGGTAAAAGGTAGTCAAGTCAAAATAGGTAAGCATTTCGTCTGGCCGTCCTTACTAAAGGATGTTAAACAGTGGACAACGCAGTGTCTCAACTGTCAAAAATCCAAAGTGCACAGGCACACTGTCGCACCTCTTCAGCAATTTCTTCCCCCTGGTGAACGGTTTGACCAGGTACACGTTGATTTAGTCGGCCCTTTACCACCTTCAAATGGTTTCACACATATTTTAACTTGTATAGATAGATACACTCGATGGGCAGAAGCCATTCCATTGCGAGATACTTCTAGCGAGACTATTGCTCAGGCATTTTTGTTCAACTGGATAGCCAGGTTTGGCACTCCCTCGACCGTGTCCACAGACCAGGGTAGGCAGTTTGAGTCTCACCTCTGGAAGGACCTTATGACTCTAATCGGCTCTAAGCGTCTTCGCTCTTGCAGCTACCACCCGCAAGCTCAAGGTATGGTGGAACGTTATCACCGGCAGCTAAAAGCTTCTCTTATGGCCCATGGAACACCGGAAAATTGGTCCGAAACTCTTCCTCTTGTCCTCCTCGGCATCCGAACTTCGTACAAAGAACACCTTAAATGCTCCTCTGCTGAGCTCGTCTATGGCTCCACCATTCGAATACCTGGTGAGTTCGTACTTCCCTCTCCAAAAACTACGAACCAGCACACCTTCCTGTCCCGCCTTCGTCAGTGTACCGAGGCGTGGAAACCATCTTTGCCACGCCATCCTCCCCGCCCAACCTACATGCCTGCGGATTTGGAGACTTGCTCTCATGTATTAATTCGGCATGATTCACACCGTAGCCCCTTGCAAGCCCGCTATGACGGCCCTTTCCTCGTCTTGAAGCGCTATCGAAAGTTCTTCACCTTACAGAAGGGGAGCAAAAGCGAAAACATATCAGTGGATAGGATCAAACCGGCTTATTTCGACCATGATCCCGTTTCTTCCACCACTCTTTCTCCACCTTCTGCACCCGCACCATCTACCTCTACTTCGCAAGATAATTTCGACTTTATGCCCATTCTGCCTTTTACATCAACTTGTTCTCCAAACGAACCTGAACCTTTGCCAACTCCTTCAGCCATTGTCACTTCTTCGCCAGCTACTCCGGCGCCCCTCGCTCCGACATCTCCGCCTCCTGTTCCAATACTGATCCCTCCTCCGAATCCAGAACCGATTCCGACTGCAACCTTACCGTCTGGTCCACCTCGTTCTATATCGCGTTATGGACGCACATTACGTCCAGTGGTTCGCTTTTCACCTTAAATCCCTCTCGACGCTCCGCGTTTCGGGAGGGGAGCCATGTCTCGTTCCACTTTCTACTTTTTCAGTATTGTCGTCTTCCTCGTCACGTGATCTGAAAATTCCGTTTTCTTCGTTAGAACATCAGCGCCATATCGCTTCAAGAAGTTTTTCAATTCTTCCGTATAAAAGCTGCCAAGCTCAGTGCATTATTCAAAAACAGTTTACAGAATCCTTTCACATTTGTTAACGAAGTACCACTGATTTCTTTTATATCAATTTGTGCCTTTATAGTTTTCGTACAACATTTTTCTTTCGATTGTTTGCAAGGTACGTAATTGCCAGACCTAGTTCTTTTGTGTCACATTGATTCTCGCGTATCTGGATCATTCTATTATGTGCTGCATGTTTATATTAATGAAAAATATTTCATATAAAAAGTCTTTATTATACATTATATTTATTTACAATAATATAACCTTTTTTATAAATTATCGCCTACTCTAAAAGACCTATGTCCAAAATTTTATATATTTTATGTAATAGTTTCCCTAAAAACAAAATGTCAAATATAACATATATATAATATATATATATTATATATAATATATATAATATATATATATATAATATATATATAATATAAATATATATATATATTATGATATAGTATGTTACAAAAAAAAATAATAATGAAAAGTGCATTATTGTAACATCTTTTCATCAAAAATTGGCAAAGCTGAAAATTAAGGAAGCATCTTCAGGTGTCACAACGTCAGGTTTTGCACAAATTAAAACGTACGGGCCTACCACGTAGTGAAAACATTATCATTGCATTTTTCTATGAATATTTTAAGGATAATTAAAATTGTGAATATCACGCAAATATTTGACACAATCTCATTACTTTTAAAGTCATTAATAAAAAAAATTGATTCCATTGTAAAAAAAAAAAAAAAAAAAAAAAAAAAAATTTCCTGACTGCTTTCTGGCATCATTTTCTTTGTTTACATTTTTGGTAAGAATAGAATTTTTCGGTAAGATAGGGAAATTAGCCAATCTACGGAATTTGTCAAATTCTTAACGTTTGGTGAGCATTTTCCTAAAAATTTTTCTAAAAATTTGACAAAACGAACGGTTTTTTTGAGAACGTTCTTATTTTTCGTAAGAATTCGTAAGAATATTGCCAAAACGAAAACGACTTAAGTTTAGTTTTTTAAGAAAATTACTTAGTGGCAAGCCTCTGGAATTATGCCAGAAGCTTGCCACTAAAAAATGTTCTTAAAAAACTAAACTTAACTTAACTTTTGTGAACTTAGAAATTTTTTTGAACAGAAAATTTTTTCAGAAAAAAGTCACAGTACAGTATCTACAAATATATAATATATATAATATAATATATATATAATATATATATATATATGATATATATATATAACAATTTTATTTG
>JABUQX010073040.1:7500-10000 GCA_015478945.1 Trachelipus rathkii
CAAAAGAAAGATGTTTGAAATTATATAAGAAGAAATAAAGGAAGACTAAAAGTTGCATGCGTAGGAGGAAAAACTGAAGTAAATGAACATTTTGGAGGAAGGATGAATGGATATTTACAAGTGAATAGGAAGCTTTTCTGGAAGGAAGCTCGAAAGGTTAAAAATAAAAGTACGGGGAATCTGCATATAATAATGAATAGGAATGATGCTTTCGTAACTAATGAAATGGATGCTAGAAGAGTGTGGATGGAACACTTCGAAAATCTGCATAACATTGGCAGTAATGAAGAGATAATCGTGAATGTGAGTAGGGTTGACGGTGCAAAAAGAAATAGGTATTTTGGGGATGAAGTAATTAATGGGTAGGAGGTAATGGGTAGGGTAAGAAAGTTGAGGATGCAGTCATAGATGGAATTACTGGTGAAATGATCAAGAATGGAGGCGAAATGATGATTGATCGGATTTGGAAGTTGTGTAACAAAGCATTTATGGAGAGTATAGTTCCGAGAGATTGGAGGAGTGCAGTAATATTACCCTTATATAAGGGCAAGAGGGATAAGGGTAACTGTAGGAATTATAGGGGAATTAGTTTATGGAGTGTTGTAGGAAAAATATATGCTGATATTTTGGTCGAAAGAGTACGTTGAGTTACTAAAGAAGTGATTGTTGATGAACAAGGTGCATTTAGAAGTGGTAGAGGATGTCTGGATCAAATTTTTACATTAAAACAAATAATTGAGAAACGGAGAAAGAGAAGACGAAGAATTTGATTTAGGTTTTATGCACTTCCAACAGGCGTATGACAGGATTAATAAGGACTCAATTTGGCAGGTGTTAATGATAAATGGTGTTGGTTGTAGGCTTCTGAATGAAATCAAAAGTATGTATGCCAATAATGAAGCGTGTGAAAGAATAAATAGAGTCGAAAGCGATTGGTTTAATATTAATAGTAAAGTGAGGCAGGGATGTGTTATGTCTACTTGGTTATTCAATTTTTATATGTATGAGGTTATGAAAGGTTTAGAGGTGTGGTGGCTGGGGAAGGTGTTAGAATGATGGAGAACAGAGTAGAGTGGTGTGTCCTGCTTATTATATGCGGATGATTTTTTTCTGTGTGGAGTTTCTGAAGGGAATTTGAGAGGATTGGTAGCGGAGTCTGGCAGGGCGTGTAAAAGGAAGGGTTTGAAAGTAAATGTAGATAAGAGTAAGGTTATGGGAGTGAGTGAGGAGAGTCTGCAATTTGAAGTCATGTTAAATGGTGAGCAACTGGAGCAAGTGCCTGAATTTAAATATTTAGGATATATGTTGGATGAAAAGGGAACGGATTATGCAGAATGTATTAGGAAAGTTGCAAATGGTAGGAAGGTGACTGGTGTAATCAAATTTTTGGTGGATGTGAAGAGTAAGTCTTGAGTGCGCTGCTGTTTTGCATGAAGGTATGTTGTTACCTAAGTTTGTGTATAGTAGTGGAACTATGGTCTAGAATTAGAGGCATATCTAAAGTACAAAGTGTTCAGATGGACAACCTTAGGGGAGTGTTAGGTGTGAGAAGAATTGTTAAAATGAGGAATGAAAGCATTTGGAGTTGTGTGGTTGAAGAAAGGCGCAAATTAGAGATTGAACGAGAGTTATACATTGAGATGGTTTAGTCATATGGAAAGGATGGATGATAGTCGGTTGGTTAAGCGGATATATATTGGTGAGTGTGCTGGGAATGGACCGGCTGTGAGACCGATCAAAAAGTGGATTGAGTCAGTAAAGGGATGCCTGAAGGAGAGGAATATGAGATTTCAGAGGAGAGAAGAAAGGTGCATAATAGGAGTGAATGGTGGGGTTTTGTCATGGGGCATGGTTTTGGACTTTGCCCAGGGGATGAACCCACATTGACGAGATACCAAAGTGATGATCCGTCGCAGTCTCCTGAAACACTAGGGTGGATTTTTCTGACTGTAACAAGTTCTCACTTAAGGGTATAAAGGGGACGGTAAAGTATATTTGTTTTCGACTTACGTCATGCTCTTTTACTACTTTTCTGCTCCGGTGTACGCTACGCACCTCACTCCCAATTTGGGATAGGAAGTAGATGATTATAATAAATATATATAATATATATATATATATATATATATATATATATATATATATATATATATATATATATATATATATTAATAAAATATATATATATATATTATTAAAATAAAGGTCAGATTATTTCATATAAATATGCCATCGCTATGGAAACCGTATTAACATTTATACCATTGAGAAATTTCTCGGTATTAGACTGAATGTGG
Organism: Trachelipus rathkii; assembly: GCA_015478945.1. Taxonomy (NCBI): domain Eukaryota; kingdom Metazoa; phylum Arthropoda; class Malacostraca; order Isopoda; family Trachelipodidae; genus Trachelipus; species Trachelipus rathkii. The sequence goes on from JABUQX010073040.1 coordinate 9,798, forward strand.
TATTGAAGTGAATTATTTTAAAAAAAAGTAAAATCCATTTTCAAAAACTAAGTAAATTTCTTACGAAACTGTTACATGCTAAATTATATCAAATAAGAAGCAATGGTTGTAAAAGTTCTTCTAACATACATACGATGTAAACTTCCAATCCAACAGTGAGATTTCCTTAGGTATATTAGGAAGGACATAGAATGCGTTCTCAT
>JABUQX010073040.1:12500-15000 GCA_015478945.1 Trachelipus rathkii
ACCCTTATATAACTGGGGTAACTCAGCAAAAGAAAAAATTCACGAAATCTGAACAGAATTCCCAGCTTCTTTGAGGCCCCCTTAGCAACCAATGTGATATGAAGGTTTCCAAGACAATTTACTATTATTATTCAGTCCAAGAATATTAATGCTGCTTACAGGGGAGACATTAGAGCCGTCAAAGGAGGATAGGACAATGTTGCGGAGGTGTTTTAGAGAGAGTTGTTCTGAAGAAAGTTGTTTTTAAAGAGTTGAGTTTCACAAGATTCGCACGGTACCACCACTGAAAATCCCCATAAGTTATTCTATTGAACGGGCTGTAGATGGGCAACTCTAGTACAAACGAGGAGCACATTATAAAATGAAGAGGAAGAATATAGAAGTTATGATCCCATCGATTATAAGGAAACAGTGGACAGAGTTACATAGTCCATCTAAAAGAAATCGTTGAGAAAAGTAGGAATAAAGTTGCAGATAACCAAAAACCGCTGAAGGAGCACCACAGTTAATAAAAAAGGAGGAAGAGGTTGCTCCATAAACAAGAGCTGAAATGGAACGATTCTGAAAGAAAACTAGACAAGAGTAAACAAAGCGAAGGAGGAAATTCAAAGTGAGGTGGCTGCCAAAAGCCTTAGATATGTTCAGAGCGCTATCACACAAGACTGCCCGTAGTCCTAAGGGCAGAAGACTAATATATCAGTGATATATACTATATATATAAATATATATAATATATATATATACTATTTATATAATATATATATTATAATAATATATATATATATATAAATTAATGATATATATAAATATATATATATGTAATAATTATATAAATATATATATATATATATAAGTATATATATTAATATATATTATATATAATTATATAATATTTATATATAGATATAATATATATAAAATTATATAATAATATATATATATATATTATATATATAAATATTATATTATAATATATATAATATATATATATATATATATATATATATAATAATATATATACTATATATATATATATATATAATAATTATATATATAATATATATATATAAATACCCTCATACTACTACTACCTATCTACTTACCACTTACTATTATACTATCATACTACCTATCACCAAATTTCAAATCTCTCATTAAGTCCAAAAGTAATAGTTTTTCAAATTCCACATAATTAGGTCACATTAAGGAAACATCCTCCTGCCTACAGTATAAGTAATTTGTAAATCACTTTAAAATTAAAACGCCAATGCCTGGTTCTATGAACTACCGAATACTACCAACTTAAAAATAAGTGTATATTAACTTAGAATATTATAGACGTGTACCGCAAACATTTCAGTTCATAACTCTAAGAAGGATTAAAAAATATTCCACCTAATCTAGTTAAAACTTCAGCAACTATTTCTAATTCTCTCCATCAATCCACCCAGAATCAAGTTCAAGGGTCAGTATCTCTTCATACATTCATCAATTCAAATCAAATTCAATTATTTTCATTCTCTCATTCAATCCTCTATTAGAAGAAATTTAAATTTAAAACTTTTGGATTTGAGAAAAAACAGATCTTCATTTGTTGGAATCTATTATATATTATGCACATCAAGCCTAAATTAAATATGAATAATTTGGAACTTTTGGTAATATAATATATATATATATATATATATAATATATATATATATATATATAATATATATATATATATATATTATATATATATATATACTGTAATATTAATATAATATATATATAATATATATATATATATATATATATATATATATTATATATATTATATAATATATTATAAAAAATATTATAAGAAAATAATATAATATATTATTATATATATAATATATATATATAATATTATATATATATTATAATATATATATATATATATTATATATATATATATATATATATAATATATATACATATATATATATATATATACTATATATATATTTATATATATATATATATATAATATATATATAATATATATATATATATATATATATATATTATATAGTATATCTCAAAGGATATTAAGAAAATGATATTCTTTATCCTGAAGGAGATATTTATTGTTTTAATATGAAGTTCTCGGAATGAATTTAAATGTATTAACAATATATATATATATATAAATATATATATATATGGTAATAATATAGTAGCTAAGTTATATAATATATATATATATTAATATATAGTAGTATTATACGGTATATATAATATATATATATATATATATATATATAGTAGTAGAATATATATATAATATATATATAGGTATATATAGTATAGTATAGTATATGATATATATATAGTATATAGTATAGTGATAGTATATATAGTCATAATATCATAGTGTATACATACATAGTACAGACATATATATATAGTATATATATAGTAAATATAGTATATATTGGTATATTAGGTATATATGAAGTAGTATATAAGTACTGTA
>JABUQX010073040.1:22500-27500 GCA_015478945.1 Trachelipus rathkii
TATGCGTTTCAGTATCGATTCGCAATGAAATTAGATACACATTCCCTTTATAAGGATAATTAAGGAAATAAAAAAACGTAAGGTATGTTTCTTTTATTTATGTGGTATTTTACAAGTTATGAAATTTTATTTTCCGCATCTGTACTGGTATTTACGTGCTGCCAAAAATACGATGCTTAAAGAAGTACGATTCTATTTAAATATTTACATCTTTTTTAATATTTAAAAACTCTTTTGATACTGTTTAGTTTAGGACTTAAATTCATTTTTAAGTGTCATACACTAACAGTAATATATACAAAAAATTAAAAAACAAATCAAGAAAACTTTCGGAGCCTAAAATATAATAGGAACCTAAATATATTATATAATATAATATATTAATTATATATAATATATTATATATATATATATATATATATATATATATTATATATATATATATAATATGTATATTTTGATAATATAGATAATCTTGTGTATTTTAAGATACCTTCAAGATAAAACCATACTCAATCATGGTGAAGGATGTATTTCGTTTGGCAGAAATACTAATCAGGCTAACGGCTCTGGTCTGGAGAAAAGACTTTCATCCTACTCCAACTTTGATTTAAAATTACGTTAAGTTGCTAAAATTTCTTATTTTTCACTTCATAAAATATTAAAACTTTTTTAAAGTTAAAGCACCGAAATTCCTGTTACCGAATTAATATAAAAAAAAATGACGGTTATTGAATAACTGTTCAAAAATTGCAATTAATATATTGCTTTTCCAGAAAGTGAATCAGAAAGTGTTTTGAGAGAGAGAAGGAGAGGACAGAGCAGACAGCACAGAGACGTAGAAAGAGAGAGAGAGAGAGAGAAGAGAGAGAGAGAGAGAGAGAGAGAGAGAGAAGAGAGAGAGAGAGAGAGAGAGAGAGAGAGAGAGAGAGAAGAGAGAGAGAGAGAGATGAAGAGAGAGAAGAGAGAGAGAAGAGAGAGAGAGAGTAGACGAGAGAGAGAGAGAGAAAAGAGAGAGAGAGAGAGAGAGAGAGAAGAGAGAGAGAGAGAGAGAGAGAGAGAGAGAGAGAGAGAGGAGAGAAACTGGAAGTGATGTCACATATGTCATATTAGAACGAGAAGATTTAATAATTAATGATAAAAGCAGCCCTATTTTGATAAATTTTATAAGAAAAGTTACAAAAAAAGCTAAAGAACATAGATTGTTACATTTTTGGCGCCTAAAAGAAATAATAAATTAAGATTAAACATAACTGAAAGTTAAAGACATCATTTTAAGCAACTCTAATTTAGTTAGAGGTAAAACGAGCCTTAGGGATATAGAAATGTGAAGCTATTCTCTTCTTAGCTTATCCTTGTCTACTCGGACGTAACTGAGAACAACTTCTCCCTTGAATAATGCTCTGCCTGTTGAACGGTGGTGTTGACTATATATATATATATATATATATATTATATATATAATATATATATATATATATATAAATATTATAGAAAATATATATATAATTTATATATATATATATATATATATATATATATATATATTATATTATATATTATAATATATATATATATTATTATATAAATATATATATATATATATATATTATATATAATTATTTAATATATCATAAAAGGTATGTGCAGAAATATATATATAACATATTATATATAAATATACAATAATTGAAGAAGACAGATAGAAAGAAAATAGATAGAGATTGATTGATACAATAGATAGATATAAAAGATAGATAGATTAATTGAAGGTAGATAGATTGAAAAATAATGTTAGAAAGAATATGAAGAAAGAAAACACTGACATAGAAAATAAAACATTAATCTATTTTGAACGAAAGTGAATCGTAAAAGTTTAAAATTTTGTCAGGAAAATAGTGTTTTTTTATTTATGATTTTAAATTTAGGGTGATTTACAACTAGAAAAATGTAATATTTTAAATAGAGGAAAAAAGAGAAGAGGAAGAGAGAAACGAGGAGGGAAAGAGAGAGAGGAAAAAGAGAGAGAGAGAGAGAGAGAGAGAGAGAGAGAGAGAGAGAGAGAGAGAGAGAGAGAAGAGAGAGAGGAGAGAAAGGAGAGAGAGAGAGCTTTGTACATTTAAACTTAAGGAACTAAGTGAGTGAGAAGATATGAAAGATTACTGATTTTATATCAGAAGATTGAAGATTATCGTTATATATATATACTATATATATAATATATTATACATATACTACCTATATATATAATATATATATATAATATATAATAGTATAAATATATATATATATATATAATATATATTATATATTATATATATATATATTTATATAATATATATATAATATATAATTATATATATATAAAATATATTATATATATTATATGATATATTAATATATTTAATATATATATATATATATATATATATATATTCTATATGTATATTATATTATAATTAAATATATATATATATATATATATATATATGTATATATATATATAGTATATAAATATATATATATATTATATAATTCATAATATATATTATATCATATATATATATATATAATATTTATATAATTATTAATTATTTATATATAATAAATATATATATATATTAATTATATATATATACTATTATATATAATATAAATATATATATATTATATATATATATTATATATTTAATATAATATATATATAATATATATATATATATATATATAATAAGATTATTATATATATATATATATAATAATATAAATAATATATATATAGTCTATATATATATATATATATATATATAATCTATATATATATTAAATATATTAATATATATATATATATATATATATTATTATATATATATAATATATATATATATATATATATATTAATACTATATTATCGCAAAAAGAAAGATTTAAACTTTCTTGATTCCGGATTCAAAGTATATTCTCAAAGGGAAAAATAATCTTTTTCTTAATTTGTATTTTGGTAATAGATTTTATAATTATTTTTAAAATATATATAATGTATTTAACAGTATTTTCGAAGAACTTATTTTGTTATTTTTATATTTATTACATGGCTAAAGATGATGTAAAGCAGTAAGACGACACACACATACCACACACAGCACACATATAATATAGTATATATATATATATATAATCATATATATATATATATATATATATTATATATATATATATATATATATATATTTAATAAATATATAATATATATATATATATATATTATATATATATATATTATATATATATATATATATACTATATATATATATAATATTATATTATATTATATATTATATATATAATTTAGTTTACACATATATATATATAAGATATACTATATATATAGTAATAATAATATATATATATATATATATATAATACTATTATAATATTATATAATATATATATATTTAAATTATTATATATAATATATATAATATATATATTATATATATATTAAGTAATATATATATATATATAATATATTATATAATATATTATATATATATATATATATATAAATATATTTTATATATATATATATATCTATATATGATTAATCATTTATATATAGTATATATATTTATATATATATATATATACATATATACTATATATATAATACATATAATAATATATATATATATATATATAATAATATATATTTATATATTATAATATATAATAATATATATATATATATTATATAATAATTATATAATTATATATACATATTATATAATACATATACATAATATATATATATATATATATATATATATATAATATATAATATAATATATATATATATAATATATATATATATATCATATATAATTATATATTATATTTATATATATATATAATATATATATTATAATAAATATACAATATATATAATTAATATTATAATATATATTATTATTTATATTTTTTTATTATATAATATAATATATTTTTTTATTTATTTTTTTATTTTTTTTATATATATATATTATATTAGATGTATAAACAATATTAGCATATACACCAACAATTGGATAATGTTTAATGTAAACAAGAACATAAAATAGGAAAACTTAAGAATAACTAGCCTACTCCTTGATTGAACACCGCATTTTGAAAATTAGGAACAATATCAGCTTATTACCTACTCGAGCTCTCCATGCCTCCAACCCCAAAAAGTTGGGATCAAGAAACATTTAAACGCAACCGCCGCTCCCTTCAGACCGACACCACCCCAGGTGTCCAGCCTGGTCCTACCCTCGTTTCCTTATTACTTTTTTAGAATGTTAATATTGAATACAATCGCAATTGATATGTTTTTTGTAAAGAAAAGAACAGATAATGGGAAGATTAAGGAAATACTGTCTTTCTCCTGATTAACCACCTCGTGTTGCGAATGAGGAGAATATACCCGTGCTTTACCCCAGTGAAAGCCATCTTCCTACTCACAAAAAGTTGGATGCAACAACAGTTTTAAAGCAACCTAGCTCCCTTCAAGGCGGGGGGTTGGAGGATAGCTCAGTGGTAAAACATCGAGTATATTTCCTCATTTCGCAACACGAGGTGGTTCAATTCGGAGAAGGCAGTATTTTTTAATCTTCCCATTTAAGTTCTTTGTTTACAATTATAGTATATATTAGTATATATATTATATATAATAATATATGTATATATTATATATATATTATATATAGATATATTTCTTATATAAATATATATAACTTATTTAATATTTATATATAATATATATATATATATATTATGAAATATAATATATATATATATATATATTATATATATATATATATTATATTATATATAATATATTATTATAGTTAATATATATATATATATATATATAATATAATATATATATATATACATATATATATATATATTAATATATATATATATATATATATGATAGTATTATATTATATATATATATA
>JABUQX010073041.1:0-5000 GCA_015478945.1 Trachelipus rathkii
TAAACAATATGTTTGACTGCGATAAGTGGTTTTTGAAGAAAATTCATTTCATTAGAGTAATCCCGCTTCAGATCACAATCGATATGAGTATGTTCATTCATCAGCCGAAAATTGTGTAGAATCATCGTGAAAATTGGACTTTCTGGTTAGTTGATAATAAATATAATAATATATATATATAATATATATATATATATATATAATATATATATATATATATATTATAATTATAATTTATTATTTAATAATATATATATATATATAATATATATATATATAAATAATATATATAATATATATATATATATACTGCTATAAGCACTGTAGCAAGCGTTTAATACAACTTTCTCAACCTTCAAAATTCCAAACATAACCCTTTACAAGCGCGACAGTGGTCTAATAACTTTTTATTACTTTCTTACCAATGTCAATTATAAACATTATGTCTCTATTCATAGTCAAAGGGTGAGCCCCAACCTAGTGAAAAGTTTACCCCACAGTCCCCCCTTGAGCAGTTAAATTCCCAGCAACCAAAAATGTAAATTTTTTTGGTTTATTTTTGGGGGGCAAAAATTTTTTTAATTAAATTTAATTTTTAATTTTAAGCATGCGTTTACAATCACCTACATTGAAAAATCGCTTCTTGTTGGTTGATTATTATTATTATTATTATTATTATTATTATATTATTATTGATTATTATTATTATTATTATTATTATTATTATTATTATTATTATTATATATTAGTGTTTTGTTATTGTTATTGTTATTAATTATTATTATTATTTATTATCATTATCATTAATCATTACATTATCATTATCATTATCATTATCATTTAATTATTATTATGATTATTATTATTATTATTATATTATTATTATATTAAATTATTATTATTATTATATATTTATTATTATTATTATTATTATTTGATTAATATTATTATTTGATTATTTTTGCTATTCAATTATGATTATGATTATGATTATGATTATGATTATGATTATGATAATGGTTATGGTTATGGTTATGGTTATTATTATTATTAATTATTATTATATTATTATTATTATTATTATTATTATTATTATTATTATTATTATTATTATTATTATTATTATTATTATTATTATTATTATTATTATTATTATTATTATTATTATTATAATATATTATTATGAATTATTATTATTATATTATTATTATTATTAATTTTATTATTATATTATTAATTATTAGTATTATTATTATATATTATTATTATTATTGATTATATATATTATTATTATATTATTATTATTATTATACGAATTATTTGTTTGTATTATTATTATTATTATTATTATTATTATTATTATTATATTATTATTATTATTATTATTATTATTATTATTATTATTATTAATTATTATTATTATTATGTATTATTCTTATTTTATTACTATGTATAATTATTATTGTTATCAATTATTATTATATATTATTATTATATTATTTATTATATATTATTATTATTATTATATTATTATTATTATTAATTATTTATTATTATATTATTTTATAATTTTTATTATTATTATTATTATTATTTTTATTATTATTATTATTATTATTATTATTATTATTATTATTATTATTATTATTATTATTATTATTATTATTAATAGAGGTCGCAGAAGAGCGTCTTTATAAGCTTCATAAACTACGCTTTTCAATATTTTGGAGAAAATTTATTTTAAATTTTTAGATCTGAAAGGAGATTAAAAGCTTCATAACTACAAATTTGGTAACACTTTTGAGAAGCAAATGACAGAAGAAATAAAACTTCTCTTATTTGATTTTCTGTACTAGTATTTTGTTAAAATTACAATAAAAAAAAGCAAAAAATGATTTTTTTATATATATAATCTCTGAAACATTTAGCCAGTTTTTTTTCTCTTTTTAAATATCAATAGAAAATCAATTGGTTTTAATATATATAAACTCTATCTTATTAATACAATTGAGTTTGTATAAATTAGTAAAGTCTCTTTTTAGACTAAAATCAGACGAACGTTACCTTCTTCATAAAAAATATAAAAATCATAAATTTCAACGTAACCAGCTCCAACAGTTCAGCCACAAATCAATTAAAATATCTATTTTCTTCTCCTATAAAGAGTTAGATGTATGACATATCTCAATTTTAGCAATTTTGTTACTTACGTCCTTTTGCAACCAAACCTTCCTCAGTTATGGTAACAAACGCACAAGACAAATGTTAAATATCAACTCAGATCCAATTAAAGAATATAAAAAAACCATTAAAAGTTATTTTCATCCTCTTCCAAACCACAAGCTCATAATTATATTTCGATGTAATAAAACTTTTAACCCTAATATAAATGGATTTAGATATTATTATTATCTATTATTATTATTATTATTATTATTATTATTATTATTATATTATTATATTATTATTATTAATATTATTATTATTATTATATTATTTTATTATTATATTATTATTTATTATTCATTATTATTATATTATGTATTATTATTATTATTATTATTATATCTATATGATTTGTTGCTTTTTAATCATCCTTGAAAGTATTTCTTTCTGCATAAGAAATTTTCTTTAATATTATCCTAGAATAAAATAAAACTATTAACTCGATAACAGTACCGAGCTTTCGTCCGTATACTTCGGAAATTTTCAAGAAATTATTTTATTTTTTTAAATTTTAACAATTTGGATAAAATAAATATCGTATAAACTAATAACAATATAAATAAATAAAATAATAATTTTAAAAGCTAAAAAAGTTAACGAACATTGACGTTTTTTGTTATATGAAAATGTTTAAAAAATAATACATTTCATTATACTTAAAATTTATCACTGGATTTTGTTTGCTTGAAGAGCAATGATTCCCCGAGGTGCAATTCATAAAAAAATAATTTTTTCTTGCATGATGGAGAAGCTTTCTATCATTTTGTTATCGGGATTTTTGTGGTGTTCTTCTTTAAAATGTTGAAATACTTTACTTCGGCTTATACTTATGCTACGATATTCTCATGTTGAGGATATTCGTTGTGTATCAGAGAGAAGGGGCGTTACATTCATTTTCAGAACACGGATATAGGTACGCAACTTTACTACTCTCATCATCCAAAATCACTTCACGAGTAGACAAGCGCGAGCTCAGTTTCAATGGCTTATAGTAAGATCTTAATATAAGCTTCTTCCCGTCTTTTGCCTTAATATGCTCTTTTAAAATTAATTAAAACAAAAATAAATATAATGAAATGTAAAATTTTTTTAACATTTTCAAATATAAAAATAGTCGATGTAAGCTAACTTTTCTAACTTTTTAAAATTATTAATTTATGTATTAATTTCTGGTACATAGTTTATATGAATTATTTTAAATTGCTTACAATCTAAAAAATTAAAATGTATTCCTGAAAATGTCCGAAGTAAACGGACGAAAGCTCGGGACTATAATCAAATCAATAGTTTTATTTTATTCTATCATAATATTGAGGAAAATTTCTTTTGTAGAAAGAAATACTTTCAGGAGGCTTGAAAAAGCAACAAAATCCTATATTAAATAAATGCTGATATTGACTTTATTGTTATTATTATTATTATTATTATATGATATTATATATTATTATTATTTGTATTATATTTATTATTATTATATATTAATATTATTATTATTATTATTATATTATTATTATTATTATATTATTATTATTATATTATTATTATTATTATTATTATTATTATTATTATTATTATTATTATTATTATTATTATTATTATTATTATTATTATTATTATTATTATTATTTATTATTATTATTATTATTATTATATTATTAATTATTACTATTATTAATTTATATATTCTAAATATTTCTTTTATTTCCTCCTCTATTAATATCGAATTTCGATGAATATTTAAAATATTTTGTTTTATTAAATAAAAATAAATAGTCGTACTATAAATTAATATATATTAATAATAAATAATAAAAATTTTTGACATTATTAAGGTTCTGAAAAATAATTTTTTATAAAAATTACAATAGAAGTAGAAGAACCTATTTTTATTATGATTTCCGACGCGTTTCGCTCTGACTTGAGACATTATTCAAAAGAAGCTGTTCGTAGGCGAGAATAATTAATAATAATAATTAAGAATAATTAATAATAATAATAATAATAATAATAATAATAATAATTAATAATAATAATAATAATAATAATAATAATAATAATAATAATAATAATAATTAATAATAATAAAGTAACAAACAATAATTTACTCTTAATAGTACTTTAATATAAAATAATAATATTAATAATAATAAAAACAATATAATAATAATAATAATAAAATAATTAATAATAATAAAATAATAATAATAATTAATAATAATAATAATAATAATTAATAATAATAATTAATAATAATAATAATAATAATAATAAAATGAAGAATAATAATAATAATAATAATAATATAAAAATAATAATAATAATAATAATAAAAATAATAATAATAATAATAATAATAATAATAATAATAATAATAATAATAATAATAATAATAATAATAATTAAAATAATAATAAAATAAAATAATAATAATAATAATGAATTAATAATAATAATTAATAATAATAATAATAATAATAATAATAATAATAACTACTAATGCTACTTATAATAAGTTTTAAATGAGAATCAAAATAAAATTTATTTGACTGATAATTAATCTATACAAATCAAGCTATGGTGATCTATTTTAGTTCGGCAAGTTCTCAAATTGTTCTTTTCAATAATCCAAAAGGCATTTAAATTATTAAAAAGGTTTTCATTGAAATATTATTATTTTGCTCGAAATTGCGAAACCTTATTGCCAGCCAACCGTTTGGGAGTTTAAACATGTATGGTTAATTATAATGGAAAGTAAGTTTTGTTTTGCAATTATT
>JABUQX010073041.1:12500-20000 GCA_015478945.1 Trachelipus rathkii
GCCTCCATATGTAACATATAGATGTCAACGGCGACGCTGTTTGTCGATGGTTCGAGTCCTGGCGCAAGAAGTGAAATTTTTTTTCGTCTTGAGTTAGTGCAAATTGCAAAGGCATATTGTGCCCAATGTCGGCGTTCCCTTGACGTGTGCGTCGGGTTGCATCTGTACCCCAAGGAGCACAGAAGAAATGCACGTGTAGACCCCAGCAAGAGTTCCAACCACCCTTCTAGGATTTAAATAAGTATCGAGTCTCAAAGCAGTGATATCGAGCAGGAAATTTGGAAACTGTAAAGAGATACCTATATTTTTTGGTGTTCGATCGGACTAGTGATTGGATACTTCCTTACATTGTCAACGTGACTGCTGTTGTGTGACGGTTACGGAGCCTGGCGAACGAAGTAAAAATTTTATTCTCGTACTTAGATATATGCAAATTTATCGCAACAAGAATGATGATTCAATGTCGGCGTGGCCGGACATTTGGTTGGTTACTCGTCTGTAACACCACTGAGTATTCACACTAGCAGAGATATGCATGCTAGACACGTAAGGGTTAAAACAGCACTCCTATTCTAGTCCGGATCTCACACTGAGAGTACCCCCATTTCAAAGCCAGTGGAATATCCGAACCAGTGAGAGACTCCTGAAATACTCTTCCGACGAGACCTTCAATAATTTCTGTATGTAATGGCATGTTCTGACTAGATGGTAAGAACCATAACTTTGATACATATTGTCTATTATCGAGGGACGCTAGATTGCGAGGAGTATACACGTTTCCTGTGGACTGCGCAGAGGAGAAATCTTTTCAGTCGTCTTATATTGCAAATTTAGTCGCAACAAGCTCTTCTATCTCCATGTCGCCCGTGTGTCTGACTTGCAAATAATAGTTCCTCTCTGAAAGCATATAAGAGACACACTTAACTAAGAATCGAAATGCAACGTGTAGGTCCACCAGAGCTATCCACGATGAGTCCTGGTGATATATCGTATACTTTAATTATCATGTACCCCTCTTAGTTCCAAACAACTGAGGATCCGCACTAACTGAATGTACCATCCTAGCAACAGCCTTAAGTGATGAACATGAGCGCATATCATTTTTTATATGACTGCACATAAGAACACACTCATATGTGATATAATAGTTATCCAAACGAATGGCATTCCAACTAATATGGAGCTTCTAACTGAATGACAAACCAGCGCATTCTATCCTTAAATTCACAACTTTCATACTACATTCTGCATCATCCGTTCGCCTTATCATTTCCAGACACAATATAGTACATAAATAATTAGTACTAAATTAGACACCTCACCCTGATTAACAGTTTAATGGTCCCACGACTGGATCTCACGCATTTCCTGAGACAAATACCCACCTTTTACACAGACCGCAATCATGCGCGTGCCATTAAATCAAAAACCAGACCCTTAGCTCTAGTATCAATATCTTGTGTGTCACTTTACAAGATCTCCATCTTTTATGAACACACCTGCCAAAATGCTCTCATCTACTAATAATTCCGCTTCAAAGCTATTGTCGATGCAACATAACTAAACTTTAACCATCCGAACATATAATAGTATGCCACCCTCCACTCTCTGCACTTCTCCATTACTCTAACACCATCCCTGCTACCTCACCCCACCCATGATTCTTCATAACCCAATCCATAATCACTATATATATAATATATATATATATATTATATACTAGTAGTAAGTAATTATATATATAGTATAGGAAAAAAGTTGATAAGAAATCTAGAACAAGTTATGTACTATATAAAAATATAGTGCTCACAGATAAATACCTAGCTTACTTGAATATACGCCGGCTACTCACTAAATAAAATATAGTATCACCAGTATAAATCATATCTGATTTGAGCGGAGGTATGGTATTAGTAGCCTAGACTACTCACGGTAAAGTACCGGCTTACTATAGTATATAGTATTATAATAAATTCTATTTTATAAAATATCTATATTTTATGAGCTAAATTTTAGCTACTAGTTGCGGCTAACCGTTTGTATTTATAACTATATAATTGTTCATCTACATTTTTGTTACTATTTACTATTAGTACGTGATCCGCTCACAAGTCATAATCTGGCATCCTATGATAGTGACTACTCATAGCAAATAACTACCCAAGATATAGCCGGTACATCATATAGTAGGTATGAATTTATTTAAATTAATATTATTATTTTATAGTGAATATATATAATAAATAAATTTAATTTAGAAAGTAATAAGATGTTATGAGTATATATATATATACTATTAGAAACAAATTTATTCTAAATAATATATGATTTAGTCATATATATATAATAATAATACCTCACTATTTATTAATGAAATCCTCATAGTATACCTAGGGTACAGTATAGTAAATCCGAGTCAATCACTAGAAATAGCCGTAATCTTAGCTTATAATTAAAATATTTCAATGAAATTATAATTTATTAAAGATAAAAAAGTTAATTACCAGTAAGCTTCGTACGCTAACTTAAATTCACAATTAAAGGTAGCTATATATAACATATTACCTAGACCCAAGTACCCCTATAATAACGAACGGGGCCCGATGAGGCCTATTCACTCAGCTAATATGGTGGTTCAGATGATGATATATAGTACCGTATTAGAATTACCTATTATACGACCGGTCTTGATGTATATAAATACCCATATTATATGGTATATGGGATTCGTAATAAAAACGGTACCGTGTCTGAGTAGTTATATAGAGAGTAAGATTGGTAGGATGTTAAGTTTATTAATATTTAGTATACATAGTTTATAATAAGATAATACGTTGCTAAATCAAATATTTCATAAATAGGGCAGAAAAACCTTTAATCTCAGGATATTACCAGCGCCGGAATACTATTAGTATAGAGTCACCTCACGCCAGCCCGAATATATGTAAAACGTAAATCACACCTCACTCTAAGATTTATCCTTTGCATATAATTTATTTAATATAAATATAATAAGATTATTTATGTACGTTATTGAATATATAAAATTTATTGCCTAGTAAAGACTATGCACAGCAATATCCTCAACCACAGTGTACCTAGAAACTATTGTCCCTGATAGTAAGTATTGGTTATAGCCTGGAGCCCGGATGAGGAAAAGTAATTAATTATATTCTTTTGTATTTAGCTTATATAAAGAAATATTATTCCCAAAGCTATATATATATGTAAATTGATTCTAATTAGAATAGAATAGAATATAATATAATATATATATATATATAATATATATATATATATATATATAATATTATATATATAATATTATAATATATATATATATATATTATATATAATATATATAATATATATATATATAATAATATATAATATATAATATTTAATATATTAATATATATATAATGTATATAATATATATATATATATATATATTATATATATAATATATATATATATATATTAATTATAATATATATTAAAAATAAATAATATATATAATAATATATATATGATATATATATATTTAATATAATATAATTAAAATAATATACAAATCAATATATATATATATAATAATATATATTATATAATATAATAATTATATATATTAATTATATTATTATATATATTATAATTATATAATATATAATATAAATATTATATATTATAATAATATAATATATATATATATTAATAATATTATTGAAATTAAATATATATATATATATAATAATATATATTATGTATATATATTATTATATTTAGATAATAATAGTATACAATTTTGTATATTATATAATATATATATATATTATATATATATATTATATATATATATATATATATATTATATATATATATTACATATATATACTATATATATATAATAATATATATATAATATATATATATATAATAATATATATATACTTATATATATATATATATATATATATATATATATATATTATATATATATATATAATATATATGCTTGCATATGCATTTGTATGTATATATTTACAATCCAAAAGAAAATAATAATTACTTTCTCCGGCTCCGGCTCCAAACTCCGACAATAGTTTCTGCCACTGTTTGAGAATTGTGCAGTACCTTCTGGCAATAAAATTTTTCACGTACAAAAATATTTTATAAAAAATTTATGCAAAGAATCTGGTTCCGTTTCACCGTTTCATATTCCGGCTGCGGCTCCAGATCCGCGCTGGATCCGACTAAGGTTCTGCACTATTTGAAAAAATTGTTTAGCACGTCTTCTGGCAATAAACTTTCCACCAAAAAAAAAATATTTATAGGAACAAAATTATACCAGAATCCGGCTCCGTTGTTCCCGACTCCGGATCCGGATCCAACTAAGTTTTCTGCACTATTTGAACATGTTCAGTACATCTTCTGCCAATAAATTTTCATCTAAAAAAATATTTCTTGAAAAAATTATACCCAGGATCTGGCTCTCCGACTCCGTTTCCGACTCCGGATCCGGATCCGGACTAAGGTTTTGAACTATTTGAAAATTAGTGAGCGAGTCTTCTGGCAATACATTTTTTAACTTAAAAATATTTCTTGAAAAATATTTATAAAGCAAGATCCGCGCTTCGATCTACTCGATCCTTGCCTCCGGATCCGCATCTATCAAAGGTTCCTGCCACTATTTGCAAAATTGTTCAGCAACATCTTCTTTCAATAAATTTTTCAACCTAAAAAATATTTCTTAAAAAAAATTCATACCCAAAGGGGGGTCCCGGCCTCCGCGTTCGGTCTGGATCCGCTGCGATCGACTAAGGTCGTACTAACTGAAAATTGTTCAACACGTCTTCTGGCAACAAAAAATTTTTAGCCTAAAAAGAATTTTTTTAAAGAAATTAATACCCACGATCCGGCCCGCTCCGGCCAACAACGGCTACAGTTTCGGCTTCGCGCTTCGGCTGTTGCGATCTGACTAGTTTCTCACTATTTGAAAATGTTCAGAACTTCTTCTAATCAAAAATTTTTCACAAAAAAAAACATTTTTCGAAAAGACTCCGACTACGGCTCCGGCTCCGGCTCCGCTTCCGGCTCCGGCTCCACTCTGACTCCGAATTACGGATCCGACTAAGGTTGCTGCACTATTTGAAAATTGTTCATCAAGTCTCTGGAATAAATTATTCATCTTAGAAAATTATCTCTTGAAAAAATTTATAACAAGGATAAGGCTCCGAATCTGGATCCGGATCCGCGACCCTACTAAAGGTTTCTGACACTATTTGAAATTTGTTCAGTACGTTTTCGGGCATTAATTTTTTCACTTAAAAAAATATTTTTTCAAAAAAATTCATATCCAGGCTCCGGCTCTGACCCAAGCTCCGGCTAAATACTCCAGCTCTGCTCACTTTCGGAATCTGACTAAGCGTTTCTGAACTATTTGAACATTGTTCAGTAGTCTTCTAGCAATAAAGTTTTCACCTAAAAATAAATTTTTTTTAAAAAATTCATACCCAGGATTCCGGCTCCGGCTCCGGGCTCCGATCCGGATCCGGACTAAGTTTCTGCACTATTTGAAAAATTGTTCAGCACGTCTTCTATACAATAAAATTTTTCACCTAAAAAAAATATTTTAGAAAAAATAATACTCTTGCTCCGACTCCATCTCCGACTTTATTGCCGGCTCCGGCTCCGACTCCAAATCCGATCGATTATAGGATTCTGCACTATTTTGAAAATTATTCAGCAAGTCTTCTGGGCAAAAAATTTTTCATCTAAGAAAATTATTCCTAAAAAAAATTATACTCAGGATCCGTCTCCGAATCCGGATCCGGATTCCGGATCCGGACCTGACTAAGTTTTCTGCACTATTTAAAAATTGTTCAGTGCGTCTGCTGGCATTTAAATTTTTCACCTAAAAATATTTTTTGCAAAAAAATTTCAGCTCAGTTCCGGCTCCCGGCTCCGGCTCCGGCTCCGCGGCTCCGGCTCCGGCTCGGACTTCACCTTCGGCTCCGCGATCTGACTAGGTTTCTGCACTATTTGAAAATTATTTAGCACGACTTCTGGCCAAAAATTTTTCATCTAAAAAAAAATATTCTTCTGAAAAAAATTATACTATTGCGCCGGCTCTGACTCTAGCCTCCGACTTCGAACTCCGGCTCCGACTTCCGGATCGGATCCACTAAGGATTCTGCACTATTTTGAAACCTTTTTCAGCACGTCTTCTGGCAACAAAAATTTTCATTTAAAAAATTTTTCTTAAAAAATTATCCCAGAATCCGGCTGTGTCGATATCCAGCCCCGCTCCGGATTCTGGATCCGGACTCCAACTAGTTCTGCACTATTTTGAAAATTGTTTCAGCACTTCTTCTGGCAATTAAATTTTTCACCTAAAAAAGTATTTTTTCGAAAAAAAAATACAAACTACGGCACCGGCTCTGACTTCGGCCGCGGTTCTTACTCCGGCTCCGACTCCGGATCCGGATCCGACTTAGGATTCTACACTATTTGAAAATTGTTCAGTACGTCTTTTGGCATTAGATTTTTCACCTAAAAAAATATGTTTGAAAAAAATTCATAACCAGGCTCCGGCTCCAAGCCCGGCTCCGGCTCGGCTCCGCGCTTCCGACTTCACTTCGGCTCCGCGATCTGACTAAGTTCTGTACTATTTTGAAAATGGTTCAGTTACGTCTCTGCAATTAAATTCAACCTTTCATCTAAAAATATATTTTTTAGAAAAAAAAATCATACCCAGGATCCGGCTCCGCTCCGCTCCGCTCCGGGCTCCGGCTTTCGGCTCCGTTCCAACCTTCGGCTTCAGCTCCGATCCGAATAAAGGTTTCGCACTCTTTGAAAATTACTTTCAGCAGATCTTTTTAAAAAATATTCTTCGCAAAAAAAAATCATACCTCGGCTCCGGCTCCGGCTCCGGGACGCGGTTCTTACTCGACTTCAGCTTCGATTCCGGATCCGACTAAGGATTCTGTACTATTTGAAATTGTTCTGCAGTACTTTCTGCCAATAAATTTTTCATCTAAAAAAATTATTTCATGAAAAAGTAATATTTTATCCATGCTCCGGGCTCTTCGGCTCCGGCTCCGGCTCCGGCCCGGCTTCAGCTCCGTCTCCGGCTCCAGCTGCGGCTCCGTTATGCGGCTCCATATTATGACTGAGTAAAATCCGAAAAATGAGCTAGAGGTTGAGAATATGAAAAAAATTTAGATTTTCTATAATTAAAAATAAAACATTTTTGATCCTAAAACCTGGAATTGCAATTTTGACTGAAATTGAAATTTTTTAGTCACACCTCTCTAAATAAATTTCTGTATCTAAAAAACCATTTAGAATTTTTAAAAAATAATTACACCATGATGTTCAGGAAGAATTTTTCTACTAATTTAGATAATAAAAAAAATGTAAAAATTTTGATTTTGATTTCAAAAAGTAGGTCTAGTTTTGAAGTCTCCCCTTAATTCTCATTAAAAATTATTATTATTT
>JABUQX010073041.1:25000-27500 GCA_015478945.1 Trachelipus rathkii
TTTCAGGAAAACATACAAACTACAAAAAAGCAGACTGAACTAAAATTCTCTGAACTCATAGAAAATAACATACAACCTATAACCATCTCCAACATACTTCAACACTAAATACAACTATCCAAAACTCACTTCACTAATTCAAAAAGCAGCTAGCCAAAACATACCTCGGGGACACCTCAAAAATTACAACCCAATACTAACACCTGAAATCTCAAACCTGATAAAACAGCGCAACCTAATTCCAAAAATTAACTCAAACAACTTTCACCTCACACAACTCAAACAACTTTTCAAACATTTATAACAAAAAACCACTACAAAACACAAACAACAATAGAATGTGGAACCCAATAAAAATTCTGAAAATGCAAAAATCTGCCAATCTCTACATGAATCCTTAGAAAATCGAACTCTCAACTCCCACAAACGACAAACCTACGCAAAACCTTTGAAATCTACCCATCCACAAAGCTGGAAAATAATCAAATCCTTTTAAGAAAATAAAAGTAATCACGACCAAACAATAGAAATAACACCGTGACATTAAAACACCTTGAAATCGCAAAACTCACCAGCAACCGGACCTGACAACATCTCAAATACACACCTTAACAATTAAGTAACACCGCACTAACCATTTAGAACACATTTACAACTGTTCCATTAAACTAAATTTATTCCCTACAATCTGGAGAAGAGCAATCATCATTCCAAAACTAAAACCAGGAAAAGACCCCTCAAACCCCTCCTCCTATTGTCCAATCTTACTGTTATCCACACTATGTTAAACTCCTAGAAAAGCTCAAACTAAACTTAATAAAACCACACATTTCCAAACAAACGTTTCAACATGGTTTCCAGCAAACCCTTTCAACCACAACTGATCTCACAAACACCATTCAACCAATGATAAATAGCTTAAATCTCAGGTCCCCACAAAAAAAAAACACTACTTACAGCAATTGACATAAGCAAAGTCTTTGATACAGTCCCAAGACACAATCTAATCCACAAAATAATACAATCAATCATCCATATTCTAATCCACAAAATAATACAATTAATCATCTCCACTAATTTAAGAAAAAAATAGTTACCCAACTTAATATTAGAGAGAACGGTCCAAATACAGATCAACAACAAGAAATCACATACAGTAAATATCAAAAATGGCGTATCCCAAAAAGAAATCCTATCCCCTACCTTATTCAACTTATTCACAGTCAACCTACCAAAAACACAAACACACCACGCAAATATAACAACCTACGCTGATGACATCACCATAACTACCACACACCAGAACCTAAACACAACAAATCTTCTGACTCAACAATACATCAACCAAATTCAAACTTGCCTAACTGACAACAGAATGTCTACATCACCTAACAAATCATCTATCACACTAATTACAACAGACCACCAACTTCGTAGTACTAACCCCTAAATCTTTTAAAACAACATAGCTATCTCAATAAACAAAACACCCAAAATTCTTGGGGTAACACTGGACACACACCTAACCTTCCCAAAACACATTGAAAACATAACAACATCAGCAAATAGGAAACTAAACATACTAAGAATCATAGCTAGCACGGACATTAATAACAATAAACAAATATCCATCACCATCTACAAGTAATACATCCGTCCCACGCTAAATTACGCGTCGCCTATGTGACACCCATTATTAACCAAGGGAAACATGAGAAAACTTCAAACCACCCAAAACAAGCCATTCAGAATTGTAACAGGTTGCATAGCTACAACTCCACAGCGACACTCATGAAGAAATTGAAAATATTACCATAGATAAACATTTAGAAATGATAGGTACATATTTACGCTAAAACACAAACACCTCAACACCCATGCCACTGCACTTTCCAACCCTATTAACCACAGGTTAAAACAACCTCCATCTTCCCCAGCCTTATTATACAGACAAATCCTAAACAACCTACCGTCTTTATAGGGTAACACATCTATACAAAACAAATACACACACACAAATATATCTGAAATTTATTTAAGAAATCGATAACCAAACAATATACTAAATGAACATCCACCAGAAATTGCATCTGAATTCGACTCTTTTCCTGTAACAGTCCAATCATCTTTGGCCAAACTAAGATGCGGCCACACCCAAACCTGCAATATTACAAATACATGTTTAAACTTAACCAGATCATATCAAATATCTGCACAAAATGCAACCAGGCCCCGGAGACTGTGTCTCACTTCCTCCTAGAGTGTCCAGCTAACCATCGTCCCAGAGCAATCTGGGACATCACAAATTTAAGCAATCTTTGGAGGAGGCCGACTGCGGCGGCGGGGTATCTTAGAGAGGGGTGGTCAGGAAGGAGGGTGGGGAAGGAGCGAGAAAAGAAAATATATATATATATATATATATATATATATATATATATATATATATATATATATATATATATATATATATATATATATGCTGCTATATACTATATATATA